>PITA01004157.1:122500-127439 GCA_004023965.1 Spilogale gracilis | reverse complement strand
ACACTTTACATATTTTGCCCTAAAACCCACAGCTAGTAAATAACAGAGCTGGGCTGAAATGAAGGTCCCAATACAACCATTGCAGTCACTAACACCCCCCGCCCCGAAAAAGTTATAAAATTTCAAACCATATTTGCATGATTTGGGTGAAGTATTTAGGAAAGATGAATATTTTATCTATTTGAAGTGATTAAGAAAGTATTTTTTCATTTATTCAAAAGTATTTCAGGGACACATATTAAGTTGGCTCTCTCGTGCCTAATACTGCAAGGGGAGCTCATTTAATTCATTAACAGACATCTATGGGTAAATTTCTATCTTTCCTGCACTCTGCTGGGCTCAGGGGATACATCTGTGACATCCCTTGAGGGGATGAGAGAGAAGTCCAAGGACAAGTAAATATTGCAGGTTGTGTAGTGCTCCCATGGGGGAACAGTTTTATAATTCCACATTAAAAAATGGGATTATTGAGTGGATTAAAATAGTTATCATGGGAGGAGAAAAAAAAAATGAGTGCTATTATCCAAAAAAGGGTGAGTTGACTTACATAGACTTCTATATAAATGGTTCATACCAGGTCAAATTTCAGCTCTAAACTGGAGCTATGTCTTCAAGGGATGGCCATATTTTAGGAGCGGACAGAACATATGAGACTAGTCTGAGATCTGGGAAGACACATATGAAATCAAGTTTTAGGAAGACTGGTCTTGAAGTACACGGAGTGAACTCAGTGGAAGCATAGAGGTGGAGGGGGCCTCCGGTGACTCCAGACACGAGCCAGAGATGGGGGAGCGGCAGCAGGACAGGAAAGGAAGGGAAAGGAAGGGAGACGGCAAGAACGTTGAGGAGGAAGACAGAGCACTTCTTGGAGATGGCAGCAGCAAAGCAGGGGCTTTGGACCCACCGAGAAGCAGATGGGCCACTTACTAGTTCTGTGAACTTAAGCAGGTTCCATCTGCCTTTTAGCTACAAAATAGGTATAACAATATTAACCCCACAGGTATTATTCTCATAAGGATTTGAAGAGGCAATAGTAGTTATGATTACAACTGATGACTGCCTTCAAACCTCCCCCGCCACCCTCTATCTCCTTATCCCCCTCTTGTTGTCAAAGTTCAAGATGTCCTTGGGAAAAAGCCATAAATAAGGACACTTATGAAGGAATAAAGTGGTTTCTGATTTCGCCACAAATGGATTTGATGAGCACCCGAAAAGAATCACTTCTCTTCTTGTTGCTAATTCTAAACCAACTAGAAATAGATAAACTAGTAAAGCAAGTGAAGACCAATATGTCACCTGGCTCACTGGCAAAGCTGATATGGAAGAACACGGCCATTGTGCACACATGATACTTTCTAACACTGAACACACTGCTAAACAGACCTCTCCCCCGCCTGCACCATAGGGACGGTCTCCTGGTGTTCTGCAGAGAGAAGGATGAGAGAGCTCTGTGCTGGGCGGTTCATTCCAGAGAGGAAAGCCTTAGGCTTCACAAAGTCACTACAACCAGCCATCGCCCTGCTTCCATGAGTGAGAGCACAAGGGACCAGGGTGTTACATCAGGGCGGTGTGTTCTGAGGAGCAGGAAACAGCAACTGACTCAGAACCCAGCCACATCCAGCTCTTGTTCCCCTCCTCTTACACCCACCACTCCCCTTCTTGCTTGACTCCCAGTGCCTTACTTTCCCAGGGCCTGGTGTAAAGTATCCGTCTTCCCTAAAGGCACTTTTCGAGCACATATACAAAGCTCTTACTTGTGGGGTTGATATATGACTCTGTGGGGCTAGTTCTTCCAGAAGCACAAATTTTACACAATGAAAATACAGCTAGACAAGAAGAAAAAGTGAGACACCTGGTTTGACTAAGTGCCTCAATTTACACTATTACCCAATGCCAACCCATTTCTTTCCTAATCCTCCTCAAGTAGCTGTCATGTAGCAGGAAAGCCCAGGTCGTGGAGCAGAAGGTCTGGTTCTACCGCTTTCTAGCTGCAGGAACTTCGGTAACTGGTAACTTCTCTGAGTCTCCATTTCCATGTTTAAAAAAATGGGCTTTCCAACAACCAACACGTCCTTCAATGGGTGAATGGAGAAACTGTCATAGACCCATACAATAGAATATTATTCCGTGAGACATATAGATGTGTCACCGAGTCCTGAAAGGACGTGGAGGACTCTTGAGACACATGTTCCTAAGGGAAAGAAGCCAGTCTGAAGAGGCTACATATTGCATGACCCAAACTACGTACATTCCAAAAAAGGCAAAACTACAGAGTGAGTGAAAACTCATTTGATGGAGGGAAGAGGGAGAGAAGATGAATAGGGGGAGCAGGGGATTTTTAGAGCAGTGAGTACTCTGTAAGAGTACAACAGTAGATACGGGACAGTGTGCATTGGTAAAGGCCTACAGAACTGCCCAATACAAAGACTGAGCCCTCATGTAAACTACGGGCTTCAGTTCATAAGAATATACAAGTATTGGTTCATTAGTTGTAACAAGTGTCCCACACTTGTCTGCATAATAATGCAAAATGTTAATAATAAGGGAAACTGGGAGGCAGGATATGGAAACTATGGAAACTCTGCATTTTCCAAAAAATCTTTCTGTAAATCTAAAACTTCTCTACTAAACGAGTCTGTTAAATTTTTTTTTTTTAAAGATTTTATTTATTGGACAGAGAGAAACACAGCGAGAGAGGGAACACAAGCAGGGGGAGTGAGAGAGGGAGAAGCAGGCTTCCCACCGAGCAGGGAGCCCGATGTGGGACTCGATTCCGGGTCTCCGGGATCATGACCTGAGCCGAAGGCAGTTGCTCAACCACCTGAGCCACCCAGGTGCCCCGAGTCTGTTAAATTTTTTAAATAGACTTGAAGATCCACCTGCCCGTGTCATCAAGTGGACTAAAGAAGGGACTCTCAGGAGCATCCCTGGCATCTAGAAACTACACCTCTAGCATTCTTTCTGTTAAATGCCCGGGGTTCCAGCTGTCACCCCCTCTCTTTCCTAGTCCCTGAAGGGGATTTACTTTCCCGATAGCAGTCACATCTACGACTCTTCCTTTTCAATATTTGAACATCACAATCAGTTCCCCATACATCTGGCTGGTTTTCAAAATGCACGTCTTCTAGGCATTTCCCATCAAGCCACTCTACTTGTGTCTTGTTTTAACCAACAAGCCTTTTCACCTTACGTATGGGGGCAGGAGACAGACTGCCTGCCTTATGGCCCAGCTCCACCACCTATCAGGGGACTGGGTGATGGTGGGCAGGTTGTTGAACCTTTCTCATCTGTAAATTAGAAGCGATAAAAAATAATACCTCCTTCATGTGTTTTTTGTTTCTTGAGACAATTAAACAGGATGACCTATATAAAGCACTTAGAACAATGAATACCAGCACTTAGTAAAACCATTACTTTCCTAAATGAACATTCACATGTTGAAGATTTTTTTTGTAAGGTCCATTGGTTCTCTCCATATGGCTTCACCCACAGGCACACCTGTACCATTCCATCCACATCCTGGGTAAATTCTAGAATTGTGAAGACAGTGAAGAAGTCCACATATATGATTTTTCCTGCCTGAGTCCATCAGATCCACATTAGAGGGGTCCCAGGACCAGTGCCACTTTTCGGATAATATGCAGATCTTCGCCATCCCCTCAACAGCTCTGCCTTTTCAGTGTCTTATTAGGTAATGTGACACCCTTCTGCATTTTGGAAATGTGATTGTTTCTCCCTGTGTCCCTCCCACCTCTACACCTTGTCTACAGCGCCTGAGGTCTTTTGAATCTCAAAGAGAACTACCATCCTCAAGAAGGGAGCTACATGAAAAGATGTCTGCTCATTATATTTACATTCAGCACGTCTAGATCAGCAGTTTCATCTGGGACTTAGACCCACAATGTTGGTGATGCAGACAGCCAGATATTTAGTCACATCAAAGCAATTTGCTAATTGTAGATTCTTCCTTTCTGTTTAATGTTTCATGTGCAAGATCAGGTGGTTGATTTAACTGGTTCACAGTGCCTGTTTTATCTCATTAGCTATCTTTAAAGGAAATCAAATCATGTTAAATATAGACAGAGGACATTAATTATCTGGAAAACATAATAGTATAACCTGTATATGAACATGAGTATGAGAGAGATAATTTAAATCACTGTTAATTTTCTAGCATTTTAAGTAAATGAGAACTCATATATACATTTCAATTCTACTATATGCCCTCAACATAGGATTATCAATTGAATATACACAAGCTTTCTTTTAGCATGGATAATCATTTACAAGTTAAACTAGGAGTTCTAGAAATCCAGGTTAGTCTTGTTATCTCCATTTCTTTGATCTTCAGCACATTTTCAACCCTAATTCTAGTAAAATGTGCAGACACCTTTAACAGCGCTGTAATTGTCACATGCTCCAGCTATGTTCCTGGTCCGAGCTCTATTCTAATAGTCTCTAACTAACCTTTAATTCAGTATGGGTAGGCAGTTTAAACATTTCAGCCCGAGAGGAAGTAGCATCATCCTCCTGGAAAGAAAAAAACCAAACCAAACCAAACCAAACCAAACCAAACCAAATAAAACAAACAATCCTAGAACTCCCAGAAGAAAAAGAATGCCACAGAATCTATGCTTTAAAAACTAGTGGTAATGTTGACAACAGTGAAGACTGAGCATGTGTGGAGGCAGGCGGGTGTTTGAGAACCGGCTGCGATTTGCCGTGAACCTAAAACTGTACCAAAAAAATAAATAACGTCTATTTAAGAGGAAGGAAAAAAGAGGAAAACTCCTTGTGAGATTCGTATAAAATAAATGTGTTCATTGTAGTAGACTAGGGTCTTGGATACATGTAGCCTGCAAGAAGGAAGAATGTTGAGGATATTTGCTCGTGGTCTTTGCAACGCGGCGCCCCCAGCATACAGATAACCAACCGCAGC
>PITA01004157.1:0-117500 GCA_004023965.1 Spilogale gracilis | reverse complement strand
AATACTTGCATGCTACACGGTATAACCAAAGTTACTTTTGCTGAAGTGAAAATTAGTTTTCCTTTTTTTCTTCCTGAGGCCTGTTGCCTCTTTTGTACATTTAGTCACATTTCAAAACACATCACATTTTCTGGTCATCCCCATACATTTGACTCACTTGAAAAAGCCATAGGTTTAAAAAAATTATGAACAAAATCATTCTTATGATTATTTCCATAATAATGAAGGTATCTGGGAATATGAATGGAAATTTAATTTTCAAATTTACTTCATGGTATCAACACAT
Organism: Spilogale gracilis; assembly: GCA_004023965.1. Taxonomy (NCBI): domain Eukaryota; kingdom Metazoa; phylum Chordata; class Mammalia; order Carnivora; family Mephitidae; genus Spilogale; species Spilogale gracilis. The sequence goes on along the minus strand of PITA01004157.1, from coordinate 117,214 downwards.
GCATAAAAGGTATGAAACATTCTCATTACAGAAATTCACCAATATGGATTTTACTATTTTAGATGGTAGAGTGAAATGACCATTTTTTTTTTACATGGTGTTCTTTATTTTACAACACCCTCCAACTAAACTATTTCATTATAGGACACTAGGTTTTTATGATTGTGATTTTGATAGAAAGAGTGTTATCCCTACCACTTTTCTAAATAAGTAGAATATTATTTGAAATATATATTTCACTTTTTTTTGGTGACTCTAAAGGCAAAAGAAAAAATATTTGAGGAACCAAAAAGATAAAAAGGCTCATCTGCAGCTGCTTTGAAATATTTTTGTGATAAACAGGAATCAATATTATGTATTCATATCACAATTTTCCAAAGCATGTTTACTAGTTCTTTTCTAATTCATACCCTACCATCATTCAGTTTTTCTATATGTTCATTTAAAAAGACTTGCCAAACATAAATAAGAACAATTACAGAATTACTGAGCAGGATTACTTCTGAAGGGAGAAAAAAAAGATCACCGGTTGTATTCTCTTCAGCTATCCTATTTGACTCCATCATGAAGAAAAGTATTCAGGATGTCTAGTGGGTGAAGAGAGCAGAAGTGTGTTTTCATTTTGATATGATAGCTGCATTCAAGTTATTCTCCTCTTTACAATAGATTTTACCTAGCTTTATCTTCATAGGAAGCTGCTTTCAGTTGAAAAGCAGAAGTGAATAGAAGTGTCATGACATGGGATTAACAGTACAACCGGTTAGTAAATCAAATGTTTGAGGTGAAGAAAGTGGAATGTGACAAGCGTCAGCAGGATGGACTAGCAGGATTTTATGGAGACAAGTGAAAAGAAAAATTGTAATCATTCATCGATGTTCCTGATATCTGTACAATTTTGAAAGCATGTGGCCCATTTAACCAGTCAGTCACTGTAATGAATCTGAGTGCATTAAGACATTCCCAGCAATGTGAGTTCATACTGAAGTGAGAACCACAGAAGAAAGTAGCCTAAGTTCTGTTTCCAGTGAATAAAAAAAGAAAAAAAAAATGTGCCCGAGGTTGAAAAACTGACCAGTGTGGTTCACTTTTAAAATGCCTTTATGTCTGTAATGAATGTCCACATTATTCACCAAAAGATAAACTTATTGAACGAAAACCTTCATACTGCCATTTACATAGATTTTATGAAGTGCTCATACCTAAGATTTTAAAATGTTGAGAGTGTTCGCCCAATATTTTAAAATGGAGAGAATAAGCAATCTGTTGGTAGCACTTAAAAATGCAGGTTTAAGCACATCCACACATTTCTTTTCTCCTTCTGCTAAGTATCCAAACAAATATGTAAAAACGTAAATTGAAATGGGTAATGCTTAAAGATTTATCTGAGTAGCTTGGGAGATTATCTAAAAGGTTAATTTAAAGGCTTAATAAGACATACTTATGTCATCATCCATAGCTTCACATGGAAGATTTTTTAAAAATTCCACACAGTCTGGTATTCATTCCAAACTTCGTATTTTTTAGTGCCCATTTTTATCACAGCAAGTTTCCCTAAGAATAGGGTTAAACTGTTATGTGCCTAATATTTACTTAAAACTTTGTAAAAAAAAAAAAAAGAAAGAAAGAAAGAAGAACCACACACACAAAAAAGTCCATTAAATATTCACACTTTAATATATGTTCCTCAGAAACAAATGTACAGTTAGATAACACATAAAGAATTATGAATGACTAATTATATTTTGCATATTTACAGCAAAGACAATTAGCAAATAGCTTTTATATGCAAAATAAATGAAAAAGTAATTAAGACGCACTAACTAGAGCAGCAATATCAAGTCTGCTGTCTTGTGATTCATTCCTAACAAACATAATAATTATGCATTCATTGTCATATAATTAAAACAGCTCTGTCCTTTAGAAAAATGGTTATTTTCTGTATAATAACCTGAAGAGTGGCAGAAGTTCCTCATAATGGTGAGCAGGATAATTAAATATTTCTTCTTAAGAAATGCTCACCCAGTTCAGTTTATTATCATAAACTTCTACCAGCAAGCAGCTGCTCCCCAGGAATGCCAAGTGTTCTCTCTCCGGTCTGGGAAAGTTATTTTCTGTTTTGTTTGCAAGCTCTCCTTTCTGCCTGGCTGTGGAATTGAGCAAGGATGCTCCCGAGCCCCTTTTCACCTTTCTAAAACCGATTCTCCTGGTGGCTTGTCCAGAGCTCCAGAGGACCTCAGGGGAAACAACTTTAAGGCCTCCCTATCTCTGTGGTTAGCTCTGTGTGGGTCATATAAATTTGTTAGATCTGCTTCACTACCAGAACATATTCTCCTTCTGAAGCTATTCCAGGACTTACTTTGTTATCACTAACATGGACCTAAACTGTCAACATGAGCCCTGAGGCAATGTATTGATTGATTAATTAATTAATAACATTAGGTAGCTATTACATCACCTGAATTTGAGAAACACAGCAACAAACTTCTAAATGGTGTATGTATTTGGTATTTAGTCTCATTTAAGGGATATAGACTATCCTCTGTCTTCCCCACAGATAGACTGTGAGAGCCATTTTGTTTCCCCAAGGCTGAGAAGAGCTATGTATTTATGACCTCCAGTTATATTCCTGACTATTGTTCATGCCTGATATAAACACATACCTGTATAATGCAATCAGAAATTATTTGAGTGGGAGATAGAAATTATTTTGTGTCTCCTTGGTGTATTTTTTTACATATTGATACTATTATGTTGCCATGTACATATAGTCAACAAAATTAATTTATTGTATGTAATAAAATCGTGTGTTCAGTGGGAGTGCCGAGTGCAGGAGTAATTAGGAAAGCAGTGTTTGTTTATTATCAGTTGCTGATGTTTTTAAAAATACAAGGGCAACTTTAAAAATGATTTGTAACACCTTAGATATTAGAGAAAGATAAACCTTAACTAGGAAAATGCATATTGAATTTTTTGATTAAAATTTTCCTTATTATTTAAAGTGTCCTTTTTATTATACTTATTACATAACAATTTTAAATACAAACCAGCCTCAGAGAACAAGAAGATAGATGATTTTGGGTTAGGTTTTGTGGTTTGACTTTATCAAATATTTGCAACTAATTATCTAAGCACTTGCTAAGTGATCATTCCCTTCTTTATTAAGTTCAAGAAACCAATAGCAAGCAGTTAGCATAAAATATTGTTTAATTTAAATAAAGAGCCCTGATCTTGTTTTGAACCTTTTATCCTAAACTATTTCTATATTTTCTAAATATTCCACACTCTAAGCTCCTTTTGGCATGGGATGAAATGGATGCAGACCAAGGAGAACCTAGAGACACAATACATGCTCTCTGTCCCTGTACTCCGTCTCTGAGAATTTAGCCAGAGCGGAGAATATTAAAGAGAAGCAACAACCCTAAAGTGAAAATGGTTAAGTATGTCAGTACTTTTATGCACAGAATTTGGGGATAGAAAGAAAATAGAACTTCAGTTCACACCAGGGCATTCTGACAGCTCATTTTTTAGTAAAGGTAGAAGAGGAAAACAGTGTAATCACATCTAATGCAAAACCAGTGCATGATTACCCATTACCAATATCCCAGAGGCACCAGGCGACAAAGGTAAGAAAAGATATTTTATAAAAAATTTTATAACCAACTTTTTTTTTAAATATTTTATTTATTTGACAGAGAGAAACACAGCCAGAGAGGGAACACAAGCAGGGGGAGTGAGAGAGGGAGAAGCAGGCTTCCCGCCTAGCAGGAAGCCCGATGTGGGACTCGATCCCAGGTCTCCGAGATCATGACCTGAGCCGAAAGTAGTTGCTTAACCAACTGAGCCACCCAGGTGCCCCTTATAACCGACTTTTTAAGGAATTCCAGTAATCTCAAAATAATTCTAAGCAGTCATCATAATAATTTTAAAAACCCTATCTTTATTCTTCCTTACATTTGTTTATGGTTCAGTATTGTTCTATATTTTAGTAATTTGGGCTGCAAAAAAGGCAAAGAGTACATAGTTTTGTTGTTGTTTTGAGTTCTTAGTACTTACTAAAGGTGCTCTTGTAACCATAGACTGATATGTGTTCATCTGATTTAAAATCCTACTTCCATGTCAGTAATCTTTCATCTTCAAGGTTTAAAGACTACGGGGCCAGAGGCACCGGGTGGTCCATAGAGCGTCCAGCTCTTGGTTTCTGCCCAGGACATGATCTCAATGCGCTCTGTGTTTAGCACATAGTCTGCTTGAGATTTTCTGCCTCCTCCTCTCTCTCTGTCTTTCCCCTGGCTCATGCGAGCACATACTCTCTCTTTCTCTTTCTCTCTAGTAAATAAATTTAAAGAATAAATAAATAAATAAATAAATAAATAAATAAATAAATAAATAAATAAATAAATAAATATGAGGTCATTCACCATTATAGTAGCTACATCAGTTTAAGTATCTGCTATTGTAAAAATAATCAAACATGGGTGCCTGGGTAGCTCAGTGTTTGGTTAAAGCCTCTGCCTTTGGCTCAGGTCATGATCTCAGGGTCCTGGGATCGAGGCCCGTGTCGGGCTCTCTGCTCTGTAGGGAACTGCTTCCTCCTCTCTCTCTGCCTGCCTCTGTCTACTTGTGATCTCTCTGTCAAATAAATGAATAAAGTCTTTAAAAAAATAATCAAACATTACATTCTTAGTAATAAGTTTTTCTCTTTTTCAAAGAAAGAAGTTCATAAGAGTGGGAGATGAGAAGAGCCAAAAGGTGAATGGCTGCACTTGTTTATGGGTCTCTTGTGATCTTTCTTCTCACACTATACATTTTTCAGCAAAGTAAGAAATAGGAAGACTGGGCCCCAACTTTCAGACCACATCGTGAAAATCGTGAACATCCAAAATTTCATCTTGAAATCACTGGTACCTTTTGATATGGAGTCTCATCATTTACCTTGAATTAACTCTTTTATGTATATTTATCATGGTCCCCACCCAGACTACGAATGAAAAATTTTGAGAAATAGGGACAGTGTCTTGTTTTGAGTGTTCTGCATGGTACATGGGATGAGGTAGTTGTTGGATCGATACTGCTGAACGAATACTTCCACCATCCATCCAGCAGACACACACCGAAGTGTCTTTGCCCCTTTTCAAGGCAGTGCTAAAGGAGAACTCTGTTTCTGTCTCCATTATTATATATAGTCATTATATATAGTCTCAGTTTCATTATTTATATTATATAATAGTTTCCACATACTTTTCAAAAGCTCACAAAACCCAAGCGGTATCTGTTGTCGTGTGTATGATATACATGCAGTAGATCCTCAATCAGTAGTTGTTGCATGACTAATTGACAAGCTACATAAGTAAAAGAAAACACAGAATGAACGAATCTATATATTAGTTGAACATGCTCATGGAGATGTGGCAGCGTATCTTTTAAGCAGATGTGAACATCTTTGCTCTGTCTCATCTTTGACTTGTATGAAATTTGTGATGGCAGTTTGAACACAGATATGCCAAACCCATGAAGTCTCTCTAGGTGTGTATTTTTTAAAATAAATACCCTGTATTATGAGATAAAAGATAACCAAATGCGGAGATGGGAAAAATAATTGTTTCTGCTGTAGATTCAGATCTTCCATTTAAAACTCCCTTTTGGCTTTTAGGCCAATCCCTGCTACAATGGCTGACTTACAGGGTTCTCTGTTCTCCCAAATGGTTCATGGAGAGCTATACCATGTAGTTTGAATAATCATCACTCCCCTGTGTGCAGCCCAAACAATTTTACTGCAGAAAACTTTCTTAAGAAGAGCTCCCACTAAATGCAACTTTTTCAAATTGATGGCCTTCTCATAAAAATTTCTTTATAAAGAATTCCCTGTGTACTTTACTAAAATTCAGCACAAAAATACACAGAGCCCACTATTTACTCATAAGCCTATTATCCTAGAGCAAAAAGAAAGAATTTTTATAAGGCTGTTATTCAAAAGCAGATCTGGAAAAAAAGATCGTAGGTATAGATAATCAAAACCATCTCAAAATACATCGTCTGTCTCACGTAAGGCTTAATAAAATGGATGGTGATTGGGTTCCTGGCTGGCTCAGTTGGTAGAGCATGTGACTCCTGATTTTGGAATCATGAATTCAAGCCCCATGTTGGGTGTACAGCTTACTTAAAAATAAATAAATAAAATGAAATGGAGGGTGCACATTAACATAGAAACATGAGCGTTTATAGCCTTCATTTCTGACTATGGGTTTTCATTGGCTTAACGGATCTCCTAAGGAATAAATATGAGCAGGTGCAAAGTAAAAGGAAATCTATTTATAAACTCCAAATGAGGCCGTGTAATAGGAAGTGGGGCCTCGAATCAAACTGGCCTAGAATATCTGAAGGCAAAACAGGTTGAGCCCAGAGATTGCATATAAAACCTTCATGGTCCTCTCGCCCAGTGGGTCAGCAAGCGCTTTTTGGACACCCTACTTCTGTGCCTTAAGACTCTCCTGAAAGTTTTGTTTAATTTGAAAAATGGCCTAGTCATGAAAACCCTAGAATAGCTGATATATAGGTATAAACAATACATTATGAAGCCAGAACACTGTGGTGAAATCCAGTATTAACACATAGAAATTAAATACAGATCTTTTCAGTTGTTGTTTCTTTTTTTTTTTTTTTTTAACACGTGTGTGTTAGTTTTGGTGGGATGGAATCATGATAATCCTTCTCCAACACAACTGGAGAATAAGCCCCAGGGAGGGCACTACTTCGCGTTTCCACGGCACAGACTACGGGCCTGTGGAGACCCACTACCGACTCCATGCCAGAGACTCCCAAAGGCCTCAGCTCCTGGGCTCTGGGACTGGCAACTTCCCATTCCTCACTTCCGTCCCAGATGCCAGGGGAAGGCTAAAAAGAAGCCGAGTCTTACCCCGTCACCCACAAACAAGGTCGGTTATTTCATCCTGAGGGAGCAACCCATCAGAGTAGTTTACAGGCAAGGGAAGGGGCAGTGAAAGGCCAGAGGTGGTGGCGAGTGCTACCAGCAGTTCCAAGAAACAGCTGAAGACCCCCCAATGTAGGATGAATCAAATTCCACCAGCTTCAAGCCGGCTATATTGTACTTGGATAATAATCCTGAAATGCACATTGATGCTGAAGAAGTCGCTTCTTCAAAACTTTAAGGCAACAATTAAGTATTCCATTGTCATGGCTCAATTAAATGGTTTGGCCTGAGAAAATTGGGGATTGTAAAGTGAGGATGGAATGTGCTTTGATCCTCTTTCCAGGGTTATTGTTTCATTAATAAATGAACATGTCATTTGTCTCACCAGAGGGAGCTCATGCCCTCCAGGCTTTTTTCCCTTTTTTGTTCAGGTTTTATAAAGATGAATTTCCAGTGCTCTGAAATACCATGGATTAGTAGTTAAGCCTGACAGCACTTCGGGGAGTAGCGAGCTTAAAGTGCCTCACACAGGTCTCCAAAGCACTTGTTTACTAATAGAGGAAATCAGTCACCGTCTGCTGCTGCTGATACCGCATACCATTTGGAAAGACAGTAGCTGAGATAACAAATCACACAGTTTTAATAATTACTCCTGCATTCCCGTTTTTTGTTTCCTACGTAACTGTAAAGGCTGGATTTCTTCCAAATAAACAGATAAAAAACAGTATGGAACTTTTATCTTTTAATGATAATGACAACACATCATGTTTCACTAAAAGTTTCCTGCTGAATTTTTTCTGATTTCTAGAGTTTCAATAAAATGTAATTATACTTTATAATTCCACTCTTTTAATCTTCACTTCAAAAACTCTTCACAGTGAGCGAGTTTGCCAGGCACCAAGAGTAGGGGACAACCCACCAGGACTCACCCATGTTGACTCGCTCCTGCATTCCGTCTTGGGGTAAACCTGTCATTGAAATTGCATCCTGGACATTGAGCTGCTTTGCATTCAAATTAATAGCTAGTTTAATTTGAATGTAAAATAGCTCCATTTATGCCATCATTTAAAAAAAAAAAGAAGTAAGGCATTTGGCAATGAATGGATGTTTAAGATATGATACATTTGCAACATATTTTTAATCCTAAGTTGAACCTACATTAGGATGGGGACATTTTAATATCAATAGATAAGTCATAAAAGAAACCCTTTTAAAAATCTGCATAGTAAATATGTGCTTTAGGGGTCAAAACTACTCCATTGTACAGATACAGTACGGGGTTTAGTTCGTATGGTTAGTGCTAGGCATTTTCTGGCAAATCTGTGTATTGTTACATTTGTATAGTCTAAGAATGGCAATTGATTTTTAAAACACATGCTGCAACTTTATTTGCTCAGTAATTACATGGACTTTATTTGGAGGTCAGTGAAAGAACAACTAAATAGGAAAATGAAGTCTTCCTCCCTTGTGCAATGAAACCATAAACGTTGGCAGACAGAAAGGAATGCTAAACTTTTTCCCAGAGCTCTGAGTTTGGTTTCCACTGGTCCATGTTCCATTGGGTGATTAGAGAAAGCTTTTTTAAAGCCTTACTTCAGAATGATCTTAATTGGTGCAAGGTTGAGCCCTTTCTAGGAGGGGAGGGAAAAGGTTGAATAGCCTTTTCAAGTCACATGAAAGTTTCTAGGATGAATGTACGATAATTAGATTAATAAGTAGCTTAATTTATCACAGCTGAGGATTTCAACAGCCACACATTAGAGCAAGAAAAAAAGATTAGTGTGATTCTAGTTTGAAAAAAAAAAATTGTACTGAAACTTGATTAACCTTAAACACAAAGTGCCTTTCTTCCTCAGTCTAAATGTCTGATGGGGGGGAAGGGGGATGGCGTGGGGAAGTGGGAGAGAGTGCCTGAAATAATCAGGAAAGTCCTATTTTATTCCTTTCTGTCTCCCAGTTAATGAGCGGTATCAGGATTACTTGAATCAACTTTTTCCTTTACTGTTCCTTAGCCTTAAAATAACGATTTGGGCACAAGCCTGTAGAATCCTAAACTATGTTGCCCACCCCCTCGTTGAGCTACACCTTTTCTAGTGTACGCTTTGTCTCTTGCCTCGGTTGAAAAAAGAAGGGGTCATGTGGTTGGGAGGAGAATGGGACTTGGAGGAGACCATAATTCCGGTTAGTATGTGGTGAGAACAGCAAGACTGGGATTGTTGGATGATAGTTCCAAGAGTTATCTCAGGCCTTTAAAGCCTGAATCTAGTCCCCTGTCTTCAAAAATCATAGGTTACCCAAACAAGGGGCAGCGATGAGTTAAGATGAGCAGCATTCATTGATAAAATATGCAAAATCAAGACAATTATTATAAAAGCAAGAATAACTGACTTAAAGGGAATTTTAAAAAAAATCAGTCCCGAATGGACACTCCAAAAAAAAAAAAAAAAGTACCAAATCAAGTTCTTGTCCACTGGGATCCTTTCCCCATCTCCTCCCCATATGCACAATAAAATATTTTGATAAAAAGGAATCTACTGGGCCATCTGATGGTCCTATCCAACCAGGGTGGGCTAACGTCAGATTGGATTAACCTTAAATTTTTCCTGACTCCTGTCTGGCTACAAACGAAACTACAGCGCCATGTGCAAAAAGCTGCAGGCATCCACGTGGGTTTCGAGATGGAAGAGGCTAGAGTGTGACTCTATGGTACCTGTCAGCACTCGACCCTCATGGTGCCTGGGAGGTCAGCTAATGCAAGCCCAGCAGTGGACTGGGGCATGGGGTTGTGTGACAAAGGTGTGTGGCTGGGGAGCCTGGGTGGCTCAGTTACTTAAGCGATTGCCTTCCGCTCAGGTCATGATCCCTGAGTCCCCGCATCAAGCCCTGCATCGGGCTCCCTGCTTGTGTTCCCTCTCTAGCTGTGTTTCTCTCTGTCAAATAAATAAATAAAATGGGGGGGGGGGGGGGAGGTGTGTGGCTGGACGTGGGGAGGCAGTGATGACGCCCTCCAACCGGAAGAGAAAAATACAAAGCTCAAATACCAGACACCACCTCTGTCACAACAAAAATCACAGTGCCCTTCCCTTGGGTCTCTGAAGCTTAACGGATTTCTGTAAGAGGTTCGGGTGTACTCTGGGCATAGGGTCCCAGCTAGGATATTGGAAAGTTACCTGCGGCCCAGCTAGATCGCCAGGGGCAGTGCCAAGGCGCTCATGCACTGGTAGTGTGAGAAGGTCAGTCATCGGAGCCAGAGCCGGAAATGAGTCCATCGCCTCTGCGGAAGTCTTCTCTCAGAGGGCAAGCTTCCTCCTCTGCTGGGATGCAAGAGAAGTTACCTTTATTTATCGTTCATCATATAATAAAAAATGATATCACATTGTAGATGGAATATGGTTTAAAATATTGAACCGTAAAGCATTAATGTAATCATGGACTCTGAGTACTTGGAAAATCAAGGCACAGTTCAGCCAGCAGCCCTCATCTGAAAAGTATGCATGTATCTAAAATGGATATCTCATTACAGTTAACATTATTTAGTTAGGAGGGGATATGACCTCTAATTTGCCTTTAAATAATTAATTTGGTGTTTAAATAAGTGTCTTTGATTTAATAATGTTTTCTTCAACCAATTCACTTATGTCAATAAACTCTTTGTTTAACCTTCTTAAAGGAAACATTTTCTCTGCTCAGAGGCAATTAATGAGCTATCCAATAAATAGGTCCTGGAAAATGAACTAAAATTAGGAGCTGCCCAGGACTGCGAATGGACTTTACTCTGTGGAGTGGGGACCGCATGGTTCCATCCCAACTGTGACACAGGAAGTGTATCAGCTCAGTGCCCATCCTCCCAGTGGAATCCTTCCGGGGGCTGCTCATCGAGGAAACCACGCACATTATAGAATCTGCCAAGATAGGAACACCCCATGCACAGGGCATTTTCTTTTGACTGCTGGTTCTTTAAGTTTGGTGAAAGTAATTATAAGCCTTCAACTCAGGAATGGGTTGTCATTTTTTTTATCAGGAAATTGAGGGAGAAGGAAAATATATGCAATATTAATATAAAATATTAGTATCGATAATATTAATATCAGAGTGTCAAATAGTATCTTTTGCAGCCTTAAGGACATACAAGTATATCACGGATAACTTACCTCACCTTTTTCTAGATGATTGATTGATCTTTATTTTTAATTTTAATTATCTTTTAAGATTTTATTTATTTATTTGACAGAGAGAGACCACAAGCAGGGAGAGTGTCAGGCCGAGGGAGAAGCAGACTCCCCGCCAAGCAGGGAGCCAGATGTGGGGCTTGGGTTCCATCCCAGGACCCTGGGATCGAGATCTGAGCCGAAGGCAGATGTTTAACTAACTCAGCCACCTAGGCATCCCTAGATAATTTATTTCAGAATATAGTTTTTCTTTTTTTCTTTAAAGATTTTTATTTATTTAGGGGTGCCTGGGTGGCTCAGTTGGTTAAGTCACTGCCTTCAGCTCAGGTCATGATCCTGGAGTCCCGGGATCAAGTCCCACATTGGGCTCCCAGCTCCGCAGGGAGTCTGCTTCTCCCTCTGACCTTCTCCCCTCTCATGTTCTCTCTTATTCACTCTCTCTCTCATATAAATAAATAAAATCTTTTTAAAAAAAGGTTTTTATTTATTTAGCACAAACAGGCAGAGAGGCAGACAGAGAAAGAGGGGGGAAGCAGGCTCCCTGCCGAGCTGAGAGCCCAATGTGGGGCCCGATCCCAGGACCCTGAGATTGGGTTCCCTGCTCAGTGGGGAGTCTAGATAATCCTTCTTTCTCTGCCCCTTCCTCCCTCTCCCTGCTTATGCTCTCTATCTCAAATAAATAAAATCCTTTTTAAGAAATATGTTATTTATTTATTTGACAGAGAGAGAGCATGAGCAGGGGGAGCAGCAGGCAAAGGGAGAGAGAGAGGGAGAAGCAGGCTCCCCATTGAGCTGAGAGCCGAGCGTGGGGCTCAATCCCAGGACCCTGGGATCATGACCTAAGCTGAAGGCAGATGCTTAACTGACTGAGCCACCCAGACACCCTCAAATAAATAAAATCTTAAAAAAAAAATTGGGGCGCCTGGGTGGCTCAGTTGGTTAAGCGACTGCCTTCGGCTCAGGTCGTGACCCCGGAGACCTGGGATCGAGTCCCACATCGGGCTCTCTGCTCGGCGGGAGGCCTGCTTCTCCCTCTCTCACTCCCCTTGCTTGTGTTCCCTCTCTGGCTGTGTTTCTCTGTCAAATAAATAAAATCTTAAAAAAAAAAAAATTTGACCAGTAGTAACAATCATCAACATTATTTTAAAATTTGGACTCTTTTGTACTAGGAGCCAATGAGTCACCAATATTGCTCATTCTCAGAACAGAAGCCCATGAGTGTGGCAGAGACTACTGGTCATGCCTAAATAATCACACCCTCGTTTTCCATAGTTATAGAATTTTGCCCTAAGGCACACAGATGGCAAAAACTACAGATGACATGTATAAAGCCTCCTTATAACTGCTGACTGCAGCTGTAAGACTCTGCTCTGGCTAAGACGAAGTCAGCAAAAGCGACATGTGCAACCTCTTCCTTGGGTCCTTAAAGGACAGGTCTTCCTTTTACTCTTTTCCCTCTTCAAATTGAAATAAAAAGAACCGTTAATGGCTTTCTGTAACAGAGTTGCCCTCTCAGCTCAACTTCAATGTAAGACAGAAATAAACTTCTATCTTTTTAAAGCCCCTGTGTTTTCAGCTTGGCCTATATGTTAACTAATGCACTAATGAGGGTGCCTGGGTGGCTCAGTGGGTTAAAGCCTCTGCCTTTGGCTCAGATCATGATCTCAGGGTCCTGGGATAGAGGCCCTCATTGGGCTCTCTGCTCGGCAGGGAGCCTGCTTCCTCCTCTTTCTCTGTCTGCTTCTCTCTGCCTACTTGTGATCTCTCTCTCTCTGTCAAATAAATAAAATCTTAAAAAAAAAAAAACAAAACAAAAACGAATACACTGATGAAAAATAGACAAAATAAATTCAAACTGTTGTATTGCATGTTCCATGTTAAACTAGTCTCTCCACCTCCCTCTGTGCAGTTTCTGCTTTTTAAGTTACTCTTCCTTAAAATATACTTTTTAAAAAAATATTTTATTTTTTTATTTATTTGAGACAGAGCATGTGTGTGGAAGGGGGGTCAAGGAGGAAGAAGGGGCAGAGGGAAAGAATCTCAAGCAGACTCCTGCTATACACAGAGACCTATATGGGGCTGGATCTCACCACCCTGAGATAATGACCTGAGCTGAAACCAAAGGTTGGACACTTGACTGAGCCACCCAGGTGTCTAAATACACTTTGATTGAGATTTCATTCAAAACCTTCTGAATGGCTCTACATTGCCTCCTTAATTAAGGACAATCCCTCACTAGACATTCAACACTCTGGTTTTTTCAGCCTTTGCTACTCATATTGCTTGCTACACATATCTCCCCACCTTCTCTGGTCATACTTGAGAGTTGCACTTTCGAGGCCCCTCCTGTCCTTTTACTCTGCCTGTGCAAGTCTTCTCCATCATGTGACTAAAAAACAGAAAGTATTGTGTAAAAAAATGAGGGCTTTGGAGCTTAACGGGCCTCCCTGAAGCCACGAAGTCCGCATATGACACCCTGACTTTCCCTCCGAGCACCTCTCATGGTTTGTTTCGTACATTTGATGGCCCTCTGCCTCCCCTCCTAGTCCATAAGTTCCACGTGGGCGGGGCGATGGCTGTTTGTCTCTCCATTTTGTCTCCAGGAGTACCGTAGTGCCTGACAACTGGTGAACAGATAATAAATGTTTGTTCAGGTGCCTGGGTGGCTCAGCTGGTTAAGAATCTGACTCTTGGTTTCAGCTCAGGTCATGATCTCAAGGTCGTGGGACCAAGCCCCAGCGTGGGGCTCTGCATTCAGCACAGAGTCTGCTTAAGATTCTTTCCCTCTCCCTCTACCTCCTTCTCTGCCGCTCCCCTTCACACACTCTCTCCCTCTCCCTCTAAATAAACAAAATCTTCTAAAGAAATATTTGTTGAGTGAATGAATAAACATCTCTGAATCTGTTTTCTCAGCTATTAAATGAGGTTAATAATAACTAACTCACGGGGTTGTTGCTAGACATAAATGAGAAAATAAAATGAGGTGATGTGTGTCAAACAATTGACACATAGTATATATTCAATAAATGGGAAGCAATATTGTGTAGTGATTGACAGCACAAATTTTGCAGTGAAACCTACCTGGGTATGGCTATAGCCAGGCATTTGTTACATGAAACTGGATAAGTTACTTATCTTTTGTAGTCCTCCATTTCTTCCCCAACAAAATTTACTTGGTATCATTGTTGAATGTGTTACGTTTGATTACCTATGTGCTGACCACAGTGTGTGGTACACAGCAGGCATTCAGTAATAGTATCTATTGCCATCCATCATTCATCTAATTGTTCATTTATTCGTTTAACAGGTTTTTATTGACCGCATTCTATGTACCAGACCCTGGACTTTGTGCTGGGAATACAGCAGGGAACAAATCAGAGTGGACCATAGGGCCCACCTTATGAGATATCTATAGCCTGGTGAGGTAGACCATTAAAGAAATAAGCATGTGAGTAACTGATGAAGAAGAGGACAGGGTGCTAAGAGAAGGAGCAACAAAGGACAGGAATTTACCAGAATTTTTCATGACTCAGCTCAAATGGCAAAAGCTCCATGAAACTTATCTTTGCCCCTTCCCATTCTTTCTCAATGTCTTATCATTTTCCTTCATTCAAAGCCCATGACACGTTATACTTTTATTATGACATATGCTTATTTTTTATCATAAGGATAGCTATTATTAGCTACTCTTACTAGTCTAATTGAAGCTCTTGTCCAACCCTTACCATTTGGACTATAAACTTTTTTAAAATTAATTTATTTTTTATTATTATTTTATTTTTTCAGTGTTCCAAGATTCTTTGTTTATGCCCCACACCCAGTGCTCCATGCAATATGTGCCCTCAGTACCCACACCAGGCTCCTCCATCCCCCTACCCTCTCCCCTCCAAGACCCTCAGTTTGTTTCTGAGTCCAACATCTCTCATGTTTTGTTTCCCTCCCTGAATTACCCTACTTCCCATTTCCTTTCCTTCTCCTACTATCCTCTATATTACCCCTTATGCACCACAAGTAAGTGAAACTCTTTTTTTTTAAAGACTTTATTTATTTATTTGACATAGAGAGAGATCACAAATAGGCAGAGAGGCAGGCAGAGAAAGAGGGGGAAGCATGTTCCCCGCTGGGCAGAGAGCCCGATGTAGGACTGGATCCCAGGACCCTGAGATTGCAACCTGAGCCGAAGGCAGAGGCTCAACCCTCTGAGCCACCCAGGAGCCCTGTACTATAAACTTCTTGAAGGAAAGATTTATGTTTCACCTTCCTCCATTGTACCTGTAGGATCTAGCAGGGTTCCTGGAATAAACTAAGGGCTCCAGGAATAGTTGTGCAATAGAAATGTACTCTCTTTTCTGACTTCCAAATATGAAAAATTTATCCCAGTCAAAATATTCTCTATAATCTTTGCACTATTCCTTTAGCAAATTTTGATACATCAATTTCTTTCATATATTATAGGTGATAAATAAAGCAGAAACAAGTTACAATAGAATTTTATTACACTTTAAAAATATTTTATTTCTTTATTTATTTGAGAGAGAGAGGACAAGCAGGGGGATTTGCAGAGGGAGAGGGAGAAGCAGGCTCCCTGCTGAGTAGGGTGCCCAACAGGGTGCTTGATCCCAGGTTCCTGGAATCAAGACTTGAGCGGAAAGCAGATACTCAACTGACTGAGCCACCCAGACACTCCCAGAATTTTAATCATGAAAAAGCTTTAAGATCTATGGCAAGAGGGACATTCTTGGAAAATCCCCAGCTGAAGTCCCTTGACCAACACCTGAAGATATATATTGTTTTCTGCAATATTTGAAAATACTTTCCTAATACAAAATTCTGCTGCTGCTTGTCCCTTAATCTTGTCAAAAAGAACATCATCACTACTTAAAACAAAGGTATACCAATGGCTCTTTCTGGCAGTATAATTTCTTTACTCAAAGGAAAACATTTACATTACACCCAGGTTGATAGATAATAAAGCAAGGAATATTTATTCGGGCACCTGGGTGTCATGGTCACGTAAGTGATAAACTCTTGATTTTGGCTTGGGTCATTATCTCAGGGTTGTGAGATGGAGCCCCACTCAGCTCTGAGTCTGCTTGAGTTTCTCTCTCCCTCTCCTTCTGTCCCTGCCCACCCCTCACTCTTCCTCTCTTTCAAATAAATAAATCTTTCAAAAAAAAAAAAAAAAGAATATCAGCTCATGTAACTGAAAAAATCCAAAGATAGGGATATTGTAGATGAGGCTTGATCTAGTGCCTCAAGGATATCTAAAAGACCTGGGCTCTTTCCCCACACCATGTCCTAAGACTGGCTCCATTCCTAGTCGTAAAATGTCTGCTTATGGTTTCTGGAGCCATATGCCTTTTTTGTGTGTGTCAGAGAGCAACTTTTTTCCAGCATTCCCAGAAAACCCTCTATAGCCATTGTGTGGTCTGCTCAGTTATATGTTGACCCTTTCTTCCATGCTGTAGTCAAGAAGATAGAATGTGATGATTGGTTTGGCCTATCCTACTTCTGACAGGGATGAAATGAAGTCAACTTCCACAAAATTATATAGATCCTCAAAGGAAACTACAGACTATTGGGAAGGGTGAGGGTGAATGGATTCTGGCCAAGCATCTAACAACCATTGACTATGTAAGGTCTCAGTCAGCCTTGGTCTATGAAGTTTGCCTACTTCAGAGGATAGGGCCATTCATTCATATAAATAAGGGGAAAAGGAAAAGGTATGGACTTCTTCCCTTTCTTCTGAAAAATGGTATTATATTCTAGAAGATAAAATGTGTTTCGGTTTTGTATTTCTTCAGCTCAGGGAAAAATCTTGTGATTTGATATAATTAACACTATTTTTTTTTTTTTTTAAGTAATCTTTATACCCAAGGTGGGACTAAGACTCAAGACCCTGAGATCAATAGGCTATGCTCTAATGACTGAGACAGCCAGGTGCATCTATCTTTCTTTCTTTCTTTCTTTCTTTCTTTCTTTCTTTCTTTCTTTCTTTCTTTCTTTCTTTCTTTCTTTCTTTCTTGTAATCTCTATGCCCAAAGTGGAGCTAGAACTCACAACCCCAGGATCTAGAATTGCATGCTCTACCAACGAAGCCAGCCACGTAGACCTAATATAGTCAACACTTTTAAGTAAAATTATTCCTATTCTAAATTTTTGAAATCATTAAGTGAAGGCCAAGTAACAATATATACTCCATCTTAAGTTATTAAATTTCCTAGTAGAAATGTTGACATTTTACCTCATTCTCAAGGAAAAATAACTTGAGAGAACTTTTGAGGGAAGACTTTCATTTGTCTCCACATATTTTGATCAAATGAAAGCTACTAGAGAATCCACTCGGTATCACTTATTATGTTTTTCGTTCTTTTTCCTCTGTCTCTCCCCAACCCCCAGTCATGTCTCTCTGTCTATGTCTCTACTTAGATACACACACACACACACACACTTTTTCTTCTTTCTTTGTCCTTTCTCTCCATTTCTTCTTCCTCTATACCTGCCATAGTCTTTTTTTAAAAGATTTTATTTATTTATTTGACAGAGAGAGAGATCACAAGTAGCCAGACAGGCAGGCAGAGAGAGAGGAGCAAGCAGTCTCCCTGCTGAACAGAGAGCCCAAAGCTGGCTTTGATCCCAGGACCCTGAGATCATGACCTGAGCTGAAAGCAGAGGCTTTAAACCACTAAGTCACCCAGGTGCCCCATTGTCAGAGTTGCCAGAGTCAGCCACCCTGCCATTCTTCCTTCCCTACATGGAATTCTCCTCCCTTTCTGTGTTCTCATTCTTCTCTTTCTTTACTCTCATGTTATTCGCTCTTTCTCTCTCTCCAGGTGGCTCCCAATGGATGGGTTCATTTAGTAGGAGAAAGTCAGTTCTTTTCTTCTTCACAGCATCATGGAAACAAGGATGAAGTTGGTGGCAATGGTTTAAGGCTGTCTGGGGGGGAGTTACACCCATTTCTCTGGCCTCCAAATGGCATTAGAGGACAAAGTATCAGCCATCTGGTAAGAAATATGCTGCTTTTGCCAAAATGTTCTACATTAGCCATTAAAGGTGAGAAACTTCAATATGTTGACTAGTGAGGTCTATGGTCTAACTCTTATCAACCTGATCCTCACACAACCCTCTAGAAGCAAAGAGAGCTGAGTTTTCTCACTTCCATTTTAGTAGAGAATAACCAGGAAGCACAGGCACTAATGGTGTGATAGAATGACCATAGTATTTAGACTTAAAACTTTACTTCTGGCTGATTTTTTAACTCTGCCATTCTTCAGAGTAGCATAAAATTTCTTTTCCAAATAACTTTATCCATCAACCATTAGCATACTATTTTCTGGTGGTGAAGGACTTGCCATTAATCATTGTTTAATTTCATTCAAGAGTTCTTAGAGATTCCGTGGAGCCATTGGTTTATGGGCTTTTTTACTAATGGAAGGACTAATACTAAAGTCAAGTCAACATTCAACAAACACATATGAAGTGCTTGCTCCCTGGACAACATGCTGCATGTTTGGCATCGGGCCTACAAAGTTGCTGTCCTCAGGGATGTCACAGTCTCTTGAGGAAACAGGCATTTATTTAAAAATTTAAATTACAATAAAGTAATCTCTATGTTGTAGGCATGTGCAGTGCACAATGGAAATATAAGATGGGAATTAAAGTTCTATGATGGACTCTGGAAGACTTCATAGAGGAGGTATTTTTTGAGATGGAACTTGAAAAATGAATTAAGAATAAAGAGGAGTGGGGCGCCTGGGTGGCTCAGTTGGTTAAGCAACTGTCTTCGGCTCAGGTCATGATCCTGGAGATCCGGGATCGAGTCCCACATCGGGCTCCCTGCTCGACGGGAAGTCTGCTTCTCCCTCTCTTGCTCCCCCTGCTTGTGTTCCCTTTCTAGCTGTGTTTATCTCTGTCAAATAAATAAAATCTTTAAAAAAAAAAAAGAGGAGTAAAAAAAGATAACTCGGGTAGAGAGAATGTCACATGTTAAGACATAGAGACATGCAAATTTTGGGCTGCTTAAGAAAACACAAGTAGTTTATTATTGTTGGAACATAAAATATAAAAGTAGCATAGAAAATGAAGTATGGGATGCCTGGGTGGCTTAGTGGATTAAAGCCTCTGCCTTCAGCTCAGGTCATGATCTCAGGGTACTGGAATTGAGGCCCGCATCAGGCTCTCTGCTCAGCAGGGAGCCTGCTTCCTCCTCTCTCTCTGCCTGCCTCTCTGGCTACTTGTGATCTCTCTCTCTGTCAAATAAATAAATAAAATCTTTAAAAAAAACAAAGAAAAAGAAAAAAAAAAGAAAATGAAGTATGGAGGGCACCTGGGTGGCTCAGTTAGTCAAGTGTCTGACTTCAGCATAGGTTGTGATCCCAGGGTCCTAGGGTGAAGCCGTGTGTTGGGAAATCTGTTTGTCCCTCTCCCTCTCCCTCTGCTCATCCTCCTGCTCATGCTCTGTCTCTCTCTCAAGTAAATAAATAAAACCAAGAAGAAGAAGAAGAAGAAGAAGAAGAAGAAGAAGAAGAAGAAGAAGAAGAAGAAGAAGAAGACGACAGCAGAGGAAGAGGAGGAGGAGAAGGGGGAGGAGAGGAAGAGCATGGGTGGCTCAGTTGGTTAAATGTCTACCTTCAGCTCAGGTCATGATCTCAGGGCCCTGGGATTGAGCCCCACATCAGCCCCCTTACTTCTCCCTTTCCCTTTACATCTCCCCCTGGCTCATGCTCTATCTCTTATTCTTTCAAATAAATAAAATCTTTTTTAAAAATACGAAGTATGAACAGGATTCTGCAGACAATTCACAAAATTCACTTTATGCTATGCTGAAGAATATCTTAAGAGTTCAATTTTTGTAGGGCACCTGGGTGGCTCAGTCGTTAAGCATCTGCCTTCAGCTCAGGTCGTGATCCCAGAGTCCTGGAATCAAGCCCCACATTGGGCTCCCTGACCGGTGGGCTCCCTCTCTCACTCCCCCTGCTGTGTTTCCTTTCTTGCTATGTTTCTATCAATTAAATAATTAAAATCTTTAAAAATTTAAATTTTTGTGTTGGGGGGTGGGAGCTCCTGGTGCCTCAGTTGGTTGAGCAACTGCCTTTGGCTTAAGTCATGGTCTCAGGGTCCTGGGATCAAGCCCCACATTGGTCTCCCTGCTCAGGGGGGATTCTGCTTCTCCCTCTCCCTCTGCTCCTCCCTCTGCTCCCTCTTGCTCATGCGCTCTCTCTCTCTCAAATAAATAAATAATCTTAAAAAAAATGAATTCAATTTTTTATAAAGTGCACATTCTTCTTATCACATAATATATAACTAATTTATAGAGTGATTTTGTTTCCCCTAGTTTCTTGAGCATAGTAGCTTCACATCTTCACCTCAGTCTGTTCTGCCGTTAAATATTAAAAACTAAAACTTTGGCAGTTACTGCATTAAGAAAAAAAAAAGAATGGGGGTGCCTGGGTGGCTCAGTCAGTAGAGCATGCAACTCTTGATCTTGAGGTCATGAGTTCAAGCCCCAGATTGAGTGTAGAACTTACCTTTTAAAAAATGTAATTTTTATTCCATAGACCATACAGGTTAATTGAAGATTTCAAATAGCATGATCAGCTTTCTAGTTAGAAAATATATAGACTATGGGCGCCTGGGTGGCTCAGTCATTAAGCATTTGTCTTCGACTCAGGTCATGATCCCAGAGTTCCGGGATCGAGCCTGCTTCTCCCTCTCCCACTCCCCTTGCTTGTATTCCCTCTCTAGCTGTGTTTCTTTCTGTCAAATAAATAAATAAAATCTTAAAATAAAATAAAATAAAATAAAATAAAATAAAATAAAATAAAATAAAATAAAATAAAATAAAATAAAATATATAGACTAAATTAGGAGAGGGCACACCTAGAGGCAGAAAAAACAATGACCAAGTACTTCAATAATCCTGGCAATGGATATTGGAGATCTGAAACATAACAGAGGTACTGAGGTTTGAAAAGAGGAAAGAAGATAAAAGATACATTTAAAAATCAAAATCAGGGATGCCTGGGTGGCTCAGAGGGTTAAACCTCTGCCTTCGGCTCAGGTCATGACCTCAGAGTCCTGGGATCGAGCCCCGCGTCGGGCTCTCTGCTCAGCAAGGAGCCTGCTTCCCTCTCTTTCTCTGCCTGCCTCTCTGCCTACCTGTGATCTCTCTCTCTGTGTCAAATAAATAAATAAAATCTTAAGAAAAAAAAGAGAGAAACCAAAATCAAAGGTAGCTGTTGATTGATTATGAATAGAAGGGAAAAAGAAAATCCTGAAATTACTCACTGGACTTTTGCTTGGGTAACATGGTTGATAGATACTGGTGTCACTTATTTATAACAAGAAAAATGGGAGAAGGGGTCCTGGCTTCCTGTCATAAGAGCATGCAACTCTTTTTTTTAATTTAAAGATTTTATTTATTTATTTGACAGAAAGAGAGAGATCACAAGTAGGCAGAGGGGCAGGCAGAGAGAGAGGAGGAAGCAGGCTCCCCACTGAGCAGAGAGCCCAATGCAGGCCTCGATCCCAGGGCCCTGAGATCATGACCTGAGCTGAAGGCAGAGGTTTTAACCCACTGAGCCACCCAGGTGCCCCCCTTTTTTTTTTCTTAAAATTTTATTTATTTATTTGACAGAGAGAGAGATTCCAAAGAGGCAGAGAGGCAGGCAGAGAAAGAGGGGGAAGCAGGTTTCCACTGAGCAGAGAACCCAATGTGGGACTTGATCCCAGGACCCTGAGATCATGAACTGAGCCGAAGGCAGAGGCTCAACCCTCTGAGCCACCTAGGTGCCCCAAGAGCATGCAATTCTTGATCTCGGGGTGGTGAGTTCAAGCCCCACACTATGTGTAGAGATTACTAAAATACTAAATACATAAACTTTTTTAAAAATGGGAGGAGGAGGGGTGCCTGGGTGGCTCAGTGGGTTGGGGCCTCTGCCTTGGGCTCAGGTCATGATCCAGGGGTCCTGGGATTAAGCCCCACATTAGGCTCTCTGCACAGAAGGGAGCCTATTTCCCACCCCCCATCAACCCCCCCCCCCCGGCCTGCCTCTCTGCCTACCTATTATCTCTCTCTCTCTGTCAAAGTGGGTGAATAAAATCTTTAAAAAAAAATTTTTTTTTTAAATGGGAAGAGGACCAGGTTTATGGAGTAAATAATTTGGGGACATTTTCAGTTTCAGATCCTTTTGAGATAGATCTAAGTGGTGATATTTGCTTGTCGTGTACTCTTCTTTCTAGACTCAAAAAGAAATCAGAACTGGAGTTACCATTAAAGTTATGAATGTGAATGCCAGGAAAGGTTTATAGTAAGAGAAGAGGACTGAGCAAATAATCTCAGAGTGATCCACCACTTAAAGGTCAGGAAAAGAATCAAGAACCCACAAAAAAGTCAGAAGAAACTGGCTCAGAGAAGTAGAAAGAAAATCAAGAAAGATTGCCATCATGGAAAACCAGGGAGAAGAAATATTTTATTTACACTCTTGTATTGTTTCACATCTTTAGCAAGCACATATGTCTTTTGTCACATGAAAAATATTAGATAGGGGCACCTGGGTGGCTCAGTCAGTTAAGAGACTACTTTTGGCTTAGGTCATGATTCTGGAATCCCAGGATCAAGCTCCATGTCAGGCTCCCTGCTCATTGGGGAGCCTGCCTCTCCCTCTCCCTCTGCCCTCCCCACCTTTGCTTGTGCCCTTTCTCCCAAATAAATAATAAAATCTTTAAAAAAAGAAAAAGAAAAATATCAGATAAAAACATAGATTAAAAAAGAATGAGGGGTGCCCAGCCGGCTTAATAGGAAGAGCATGTGACTCCGGATCTCAGGGTTGTGAGCTCGAGTTCCACATTGGGTAGAGAGATTAATTAAAAATAAGA
The DNA here is from genome assembly GCA_004023965.1 of Spilogale gracilis. NCBI lineage: Eukaryota > Metazoa > Chordata > Mammalia > Carnivora > Mephitidae > Spilogale > Spilogale gracilis. The sequence continues at coordinate 94,237 of PITA01004157.1, read as the reverse complement.
TCTTTAGGGGCGCCTGGCTGGCTTAGTTGTTAGGCATCTGCCTTTGGCTCAGGTCATGATCCCAGAGTCCTGGGATCAAGCCCTGCATTAGGCTTCCTGCTCAGTGGGAAGCCTGCTTCTCCCTCTCTCACTCCTCCTGCTTGGGTTCCCTCTCTAGCTGTGTTTCTCTCTGTCAAATAAATAAATAAAATCTTTAAAAAAAATCTTTAAAAAAAAAAGAAGAAACTCAACAATGAAGACAACCCAATTTAAAAACAGACAAATGACTTGATACACATGTCCCCCAAGAGGATATACAAGTGGCTAACAAGCATATGAAAATATAGTCAACATCATTAGACATTTGGAAAATGTGAATCAAAACTGCAATAATATATCACTTTATACCCACTGGGAGGGCCATAATTTGAAACAAAATAAAACAAGTGTTGGCGAGGGTGTGGGGAAATTGGAGCTCTCGTATACAGCTGGTGGCAATGTAAAATTGCACAACTATGGTAGAAAACAGTTTGGTGAGTCCTCAGTAAGTTAAAGTTACAATTTCCACGTGATTCAGCAACTCCACTCCTAGGAATAGATCCCAGCGAACTGAACACAGGTGTTCAAACAAAAACACACATATGAATGCTCATAGCAGCTCTAATCATAATAGCCAAAAGGTGGAAATGATCCAAATGTCCATCAACAGATAAATGAATAAACAAAATGTGGTATGTCCATACAGTGGAGTATTATTCAGTTACAAAAAGAGTGCAGTATTGATACAAGCTACAAAATTGTGGACCTTGAAAACATGTTAAATAAGAGAAGGGAGTCACAAAAGGTCACTCATTGTATTGCAGGCAATAGGCAGAATCGGAAGTTCCCTAGAGGTTAGTGGTTGCCAGAGGCTGTTCGGGGTGGCAAGTGGAGAGTGACTGTTTATACCGGTATAGGGTTTCTGTCTGTGAGGATGAAAAGCTCTGGTACTAGATAGTGATAATGGTTGTATAACATTATGTATGTATTGAATGCTATATGTACTCTTCAAAATAGTTTAAACACACATCTTCTATTATAAGTATTTTACCCCTATGAAACGGGAGGAAAAAAAGAAAGAATGAGAGTGCAGTCTGCAGTGTCTTGTTAGGTGAGAACTGTGAGAGAGCAGCAGCCTTACATTTCTGAGAACAGTGTCAGGGAGACAGAGCGGTGCAGCCCACCGTGCCGGGGAGATTAAACAGAAAGTGCAGGGGAAGGAACATGGGTGGAGACACAGTTTTCTGAAAGCTGGACTGTAAACTGAACAACCATGAACTATAACACTTATCTGACAATAGTCAGATGGGGAGACACAGAATGATGAAAGGGTCTTTTTATTTTGGTTTGATTTGGTTCTAGTGATGTGTGTGTGTGTTTATGTGTGTATGTGCACATGCAGAATTTGAATACATTTATTTGCTGGGAGAAGGAAGCCCTAGAAAGCACAGACAATGAAGATACAAGGAGAGAAGTAAATAATAGAACTTGATCCTCAAGGAGGCAGGACACAATGCAGTGGGGGGGAGCAGCCTTCAGTTTTGTAAAGATAAAGATACCTCATCTTCAGAAAAGGGAGATGGTTGCCCCTGAAGAGATATATGTGCGTAGAAGACCAGAGGCCAAGGGATTCAGGCCTGAGGGCTTACCTGACATTATATACCATCACTCTCAACCCTAACTGCACACTAAAATGATGTGGGGGATCTCTTCTGTAAAAATACTGATTCTGGACCCTAGACAAAGAGATTCTGATTCATCTGGAGATTATTTTTCAAAAGCTCTTCAGATGATTCTAATGTGCAGCTGTGACTAAGAACCTTTGATCTGATCATTAGCTCAGTTTAGGCAAGACCCTGGCTTCATCCTTGTGAGTACTTCCTCCTCTGGGACAGATTGGAAGCGACATGGTGTCTTTCTTAACTATTAAGGTGGGCCTGCAGGGGACTAATAAAGTCCTAGATGTGGCCTCCAACTAGCATAAGGCCAACTGACCTCACCCTGACCTAGCCATTTGGAACCCCATGTCATTTGCAAAGAAACAACATGTAGTAAATATTAAGAAGAAAGAATCAGTTACAGAGCATTTACTATAAGCCAAGTGTGAGGTGAAGCATTTTGTTTGCATGATCTCTTTTTAAAAAAATATTATTATTGTGTTGTTAGTCACCATACAGTACATCATTAGTTTTTGATGAAGTGTTCCATGATTCATTGCTTGCATATAACACCCAGTGCTCCATGCAATCCGTGCCTCCTTAATACCCACCACCAGGCTCACCCATCCCCCACTCCCTCCCCTCTGAAACTCTGTTTCCCCAGAGTCCATAGTCTCTCATGGTTCATCTCCCCCTCTGAATTATCCCTTCATTTTTAATCCTACAACTGTCCAATGTGATGAATAGCACTTGTATTCCCACTTTATAGGCAATATGTTACACAGTGATGAATTTGCTCAAGATCACAGGTAGAGGTTGGCAAAGGCACTCCTGTCCGCCGGCAGAACCCATCATTAATCACTGTATTATGTATTCTAATGAAAACTCTGCAGATGAGTCATAACTGAGGCCATTTCCATTTTCAACACCAATTTAGACCTGTTTAAAATATGAAATAACATCCTTCTTTTACATGAAGATGAGCTTTAAGATATTCTTTTAGGGCACCTGGGTGGCCCAGTGAGTTAAGCCTCTGCCTTTGGCTCAGGTCATGATCTCACGGTCCTGGGATGGAGGCCCGCATGGAGTTCTGTGCTCGGCAGGGAGCCTGCTTCCTCCTCTCTCTGCCTGCCTCTCTGCCTACTTGTGATCTCTCTCTGTCAAATAAATAAATACAATATCTTTTAAAAAATGGTAATAGTAAATATCTACTTCATATGTGCTATAAGTACAATAGTACATACAATAACTTTTAAACTATATTTATAGTATTATTATAGTAATTGTATTAATAATATCACTCCTCACTACCATCATTACCACCCTTCATGAGGATAATCACCACTCTGATTTGTAACAATGCAGATTTTATATGAGTTTATATGAGAGAGCAATTGTGGAGTCTTGGAAAGTACAAGGTCTATAGGGCAGTCCAGCAGCCTGCAGGCACAGGGAATTTGTATGTTTCAGCTCAACTCTAAAGTCAGTCTGGAAGAATTCCCTCTTTTTTGGGGACCTCAGTCTTTTTCTCTTAAAGCCTTCAACTGATCGACCCACCCATATTATGGAGATTGATCTGCCTTATTCAAAATCTACTCATTTTTGAAAAGTTTTATTTATTTAAGTAATTTCTACACCTAATATGGGGCTCAAACTTGCAACCCTATGATCAAGAGTCATATGCTCTACTAATTTAAACCTGGGCCCCAGATAGTAAGTTGTTTTTTTTGTTTTTTTTTTTTTTTTAAGATTTTATTTATTTATTTATTTGACAGAGAGAAACACAGCCAGAGAGGGAACACAAGCAGGGGGAGTGGGAGAGGGAGAAGCAAGCTTCCGGCAGAGCTGGGAGCACGATGTGGGGCTCGATCCTCGGTCTCCGGGATCATGACCTGAGCCGAAAGCAGTCGCTTAACCAACTGAGCCACCCAGTCGCCCCCCCAGATGGTAAGTTTTTTAAACCTCTTTTACTACATAGATTTTCCTAGCCATACCTCTGTATTTTTTCCCTTTTGTAATTTATTTGTTGAAGAAGGTAGGTCCTTTGTACTGTTTGTTTGTTTGTTTTTGCTTTTTTGGCTGAATTCTCATGTTGTAGTTGGATTTATTTTTTCTGTAAATTAATAGTTGGCTCTAAAGGCTTGATTAGATTCAGGTTTGAAATTTTTGACCAGGTTTCCGAACAAGTAGATGTTTATTCTTTTATCGAAGGCACGTAACATCTCATTGTGTATCCTTGTGGTGTTACTGCTCACTGATGCTTGTTACCTAGAACCACAAATTCATTCAGAGATTGCAAAATGGCAGAGTTTGATCTATTATTTCTTCTTCATTTCTTAGCTGCAATGCTTCTAAAAAAGAAATTCTCTCTCTCTCTCAAAAAAAAAAAAAAGGAAAGAAATTCTCCTGATATACTAACTGGTTAAGTAGTGGCATAGGGTGTGTAGGAAAGGCAGAATAAACATTTGTTTCTTCCTCTTTGTTTACCAGCTTTCAAAGAAAGAATATGGTGGATAAGCATCCTTTAAGGGTGACCATTATGGGAGTACCTGGGTGGCTCAGTTGGTTGCACGTTGGATTTTGAGTTTCAGCTCAGCTCAGGGTGGTAAGATCAAGCCCTGGGGCAGGCCCCTTGCACATTGAGGGCATCCCCTTCTCCCCCTCTCCCTTCTGCCCCCGCCCTCAACTATACTCTATCTCTCAAATAAATCAGTAAATTTTTTTAAGTTTTTTTTAATATTTTATTTATTTGTTTGAGAGAGAAAGATCACAAATAGGCAGAGAAGCAGGCAGAGAGAGGGGTGGAAGCAGGCTCCCCACTGAGCAGGGAGCCCGATGTGGGACTCTATCCCAGGACCCTGAGATCATGACCTGAGCCGAAGGCAGAGGCTCAAGCCACTGAGCAACCCAGACACCCAAAACATTTATCTTTTTTAAAGACTTTATTTATTTGACAGAGAGAAACACAGCTAGAGAGGGAACACAAGCAGGGGGAGTGAGAGAGGGAGAAGCAGGCTTTCTATTGAGCAGGGAGCCCCGATGCGGGGCTTGATCCCAGGACTCCGGGATCATGACCTGAGCCAAAGACACTTAAGGACTGAGCCACCCAGGTGCCCCGTAATCTTGCACATTTCTTAAAGGGAAATGATGCAATTTCAAGTCCACTGTCTCTGCATTAGGGATAGTAATCATTATCATAAGGCTAGTCCAATCCTTTCAACGAATAAAGTGAGGAAAAAAATTTTTTTTAAAGATGAAATATATTATGAGTTCATACTGATAATTCTTTTTTCCTTTTCTTTTCTGTTCTTTTGTGTGTGGGGGGGTGTGTTTTTGGTTTTGTTTTTTTTGTGAAGATTTTATTTTTAAGTAATCTCTACACTCAGTGTGGGACTTGAACTCACAACCCCAAGAACAAGAGTTGTATACTCTACCGGCTGAGCCAGCCAGGAGCCCTCATACTGATATTTGTAATTCACATTCAGGACTATAAGTTTTGCTATTCAAACTCCTCTATCTTCTATCTGTATCTCTTTTGTCTCTCACTAAGAATTCTGATTTTCAAGGACACCACAGATGATGGAATTAGATTGTCAAAAGTTTTCTTTATTCTACATTACACAGAATAATAGTACTAAAGCTACCACTTATAATATGATTATTGTAAAAGTTTAAATTTTTTTAAAAAGACTTTATTTATTTGACAGAGAGAGGGCAAGAGAGAGAGAGCATAAGCATGGAGAGTGGCAGGCAGAGGGAGAGGGAGAAGCAGGCTCCCTGCTGAGCAAAGATCAGGCAATCCCAGGACCCTGGGATCATGACCTGAGCTAAAGGCCATTGTTTAACCAAACAAATAATCCAGGCTTCCTGAGTTTTAAAATTCCTTTTTGCTGTTCTTTTTTGTCTTGCTAAAGACTATATATACATTTAAATTCATTATTTTTAAAAGATTCTATTTATGTGACAGAGAGAGACAGAGCTAGAGGGAAAGTGAGAGAGGGAGAAGCAGGCCTCCCTCCAAGCAGGGAGGCCGACACGGGGCTTGATCCCGGGACTCCAGGATCATGACGAGAGTTGAAGGCAGATGCCCAATAACTGAGCCACCCAGGTGCCCCTAAATTCATTTATTTTTACTTACCTTTTATTTTTAAAGGTTGCTGTAAGATTTTAATTTTGTATGTTTCTCAAGACCCTTCTTGTTAAGCAGGTGCACTCTGTGTGTCTGCCCACAAAATTATGCAGCTCATGGAGCGTCTATGCCCTCTGTTTTAACCTTTCTTTTGTATCATTTCTATCTATATTGAAAGCTGCTTTAGGAGGTTTATTTTAAAAGTCTTTGTAGTTTAGGGGTGCCTGAGTGGCTCACTAAGTATCTAAGTCTTAATCTCAGGGTCATGGGTTCAAGCCCCATGCTGGGCTCCACACTGGGCTCCACACTGGGTGTGGAGCCTACTGTAAAAAAAAAAAAACCAAGTCTTTGTAATTTTAAAAAATCAGATTTCAAAACAGCATCTCTGGTAACTTTTTTTTTCATTCAATTACTTTCCCATTAAGAAGAACCTGATCAAAAATAAAAATAAAAAATAAAAATAAAATAGGGTGCCTGGGTGGCTCAGTGGGTTAAAGCCTCTGCCTTCAGCTCAGGTCATGATCTCAGGGTCCTGGGATCGAGGCCCGCATCGGGCTCTCTGCTCAGTAGGGAGCCTGCTTCTCAGGTCATGATCTCAGGGATTTGGGATTGAGGTCCCCACATTGGGCTCTCTGCTCAGTGGAGAGCCTGCTTCCTCCTCTCTCTCTGGGTGCCTCTCTGGCTGCTTGTGATCTCTCTCTGTGTCAAATAAGTAAAACTTTAGAAAAAAATATTTTATTTATTTGTTTGAGAAAGAGAGAGAGAGAAGTGTCAGCAAGAGATAGAATACAAACAGGGGAGAGATGGAGAAGCAGGCTCCCTGCTGAAGCCCAACCTGGGGATCAATACCAGAACCCTAAGATCATGATCTGAGCTGAAGGCAGGTGCTTAACTGACAGAGCCACCCAGGCACCAAAAGAATGCAACTCTAGGGGCGCCTGGGTGGCTCAGTTGGTTAAGCGACTGTCTTTGGCTCAGGTCATGATCCCGGAGTCCCAGGATTGAGTCCTGGGTTCGAGCCCCACATCAGGCTCTGCTCGGCGGGAAGCCTGCTTCTCTCTCTCTCGCTCCCCCTGCTTGTGTTCTCTCTCTAACTGTGTTTCTCTCTGTCAAATAAATAAATGAAATCTTTAAAAAAAAAAAGAATGCTACTCTTAATCTCAGGGTTGTAAGTTCAAGCCCCACATTGGGTGTGCAGCCTAAAGTGAAATTTTTTAAAAATTAAATTAATTAATTAAAAAGTTAACAAAAATGAGTGATATAAATTCACCTATGAATTACATATTGAGTACCTACTATATGTCAAATATTGTACTAGGTTCTGGGGATTTAGAGACAAGCAAGCCTAAAACCCTGCCCTCAAGGATTTTACAATTTGATCTGTATTCACCAGTGTAGACAGAGGCAGAAACATCACATGGAGGGAAAAGAAGGAAAAATGTAAGTGGCAAAACATGAAATGCATAGGTTCTTAAATTTTCTACTAAATAATCCTATATGTTATTTAAGTATATACACATGTGAATGTATACTTGAATAATTTTAGAGAAAAGACAGAAAAATCATACATAATAGGGTTGCTTCTGAGAAGAGAGATAAGGAAATAGGACTGAGGATGTGGGTCAAAGGGAACTTCACCTTTATCTATAAGTTTTCTTTTCTTTTCTTTTAATTTCTTTTCTTTATTGATATTTTTAAGTAAGCTCTATGCCCAGTGTGGGGCTTGAACTCATAGCCCTGAGATGAGGCACTACATGTTATCCTGAATGAGTCAGCCAGGCACCCCTGGAACTTTTCCTTATTAGAAAAAAGACCAAGCCAGTGTATCATAATAGTGACAATAGTCATTGCTGGGTATTGGAAACATCCATATTTGTCGTAGATATCTCTATATTTTATATGTCACTTTCTCCACACTAAAGAACCTATGGCAAGGGAATTTAGAGTTTCAAGGAACAGACGTTGTTATAGAGAAAAATCCTGAATGGGTTGGTTTCAATCTAGAAATAAGGGGGATGCCTCATCCTTTGAGACAGAAGGGCAAAAGAAGCAATGGATGAAGGAAAATAGAAAAAACTGAGGACGGGAATAGGAAATTGAAGGAGATTTAGAGATGGCTTTGAACTTCTCAGTAACATCTGAAATCAAGAGCAAGGGAAGATTAAGTGGTGAGTTTCAAAAATATAAAAAAATGTTTTAAAACCACCAAGGTAGGAAACTCACTAGTGAATTTCCGAGAGAGTAAGAAAAAGAGTACAGAGCAGCAGTAAGAACCAGAGGAAGTTTGGTAGCATCAATTTTCAGTGAACTGAATCAGAATGGTTTCATGTCCTTCTCTAGCAAAACTTGATAGCCTAGGGGAAAAGGGAGAAATTAACTGGCACTGGTGAACACAATTTAGGGAATGATATGATGCGCACCTGGTGAAAACGTAGGAGGGTGAGGTATACCAGAATGGTAATTAAAGCATCCTTTAAAGTTGTCAACTTCAGGCTCACATTGGACAGAGGAGAAAGCTTTCGCTCTCTTGGAGTAGTGGTTGTCAAGGGCATGACACACATGCCAACTCTTCTGTTTCCAGACCACTGGCAAACATCCTTAATTCATCTTGGATGACCTTTTCTTGCCAAAACTAGACATGAGCCCAGAACCCCCCTCAAATCAGGCCTCCACGGAGCCAGTCCCAGTCCCTGAGAGTGGCGCCTGGGTGGCTCAGTGGGTTAAAGCCTCTGCCTTCGACTCAGGTCATTATCTCAGGGTCCTGGGATCGAGGCCCGCATCGGGCTCTCTGCTCAGCCGGGAGCCTGCTTCCTCCTCTCTGTCTGCCTGCCTCTCTGCCTACTTGTGATCTCTCTGTGTCAAATAAATAAACTAACAAAAACCTTAAAAAAAAAGAAAAGAAAAGAAACAAAACAGAGGAGGGAAAAATAAAACAAGACGAAGTCAGAGAGGGAGACAAACCATAGGAAACTCAATCACAGGAAACAAACCGAAGGTTGCGGGAGGGGAGATGGGTGAGGGGATGGGGTGACTGGATGACGGACAGTAAGGGCGGCAGTGATGCGATGAGTACTGGGTGTTATATACGACTCTACCTCTGAAACTAATAATACACTATATGTTCATTAATTGAATTTAAATTTTAAAATATGGAAAAATAAAAATCAAGAATTCAGTAATGTTTTGTTTTGTTTACATAATATGGACTTTTATGAGAAAAAAATGCTTTCTCTCACACTGCTAAGGAACTGTAGAATTTTCAGTTGGCAAAAGCATGGGATTTTTGTGTGGTTATTTTCCACAAGAAACATAGAAAACTAGCTGAAATCTGATAGAATACAGAATGCAAAGGAAATATTTCTCATTTTTCTGATCCTTAGTTTAAAGAGAAAACTGAGGAGTGCCAGGGTGGCTCAGGTGCCCAAGTTTCTGCCTTCAGCTCAGGTCATGATCTGGAGTCCTGGGATCGAGCCCCATGTGGGGGCTCCCTGCTCAGTGCAGAGTTTACTTGTCCCTCTGACCCTTCCCCCTGCTCATGCTAACTGCCCCCCACCTCTCAAATAAATAAATACAATCTCTAAAAAAAAAAAATGGTATCTTCAACTATATTTTCAAAAGCAAAGGAAGCTGTGGCTGATTTTGATTCATTGATTCATTGTCAACAAATGAATAAAAGTAACTAGAAAGTGGAAGGTTTCTTCTTCATGACAACATTGTTAACCTCAAAATAAATACATTTATTTCAAATGGCCTTTAATATCTTGGCCCCAAATTTACTTGATAAAAAGAAAACTGGATAGGACAGTTAATAAGGAAATAGCATTTAAGGGGCACCTGGGTGATTCAGTGGTTAAGCGACTGCCTTCGGCTCAGGTCATGATCCCAGAGTCCTGGGATAGAGCCCCACATCAGGATCTCTGCTCGGCAGGAAGCTCCCTTCTCCCTCTCTCCTTGTGTTCCCTCTCTTAACTGTGTTTCTCTCTGTCAAATAAATAAAATCTTAAAAAAAAAGAAAGAAAAAAAGAAAGGAAGGAAGGAAGGAAGGAAGGAAGGACGGACCATTTGAGGGGCACCTGGGTGACTCAGTGGTTAAGTGTCTGCCTTTGACTCAGATCATGATCCCGGAGTCCTGGAATCAAACTCTTCCTTGGGCTCCTTGCCAGTGGAGAATTTGTTGCTCCCTCTCCCTTCACCCCTTCCCCCTGCTCATGCTCTGTCTCTCTTTCAAATAAATAAACAAAATATTTCAAAAAAAAAAAAAACCACGCCAGGAAAAAATGATGGTGGATACCCCATTATCTTCAAGAATGGTGCATTCAGTGCACTTGGAAGCTTTGCAGCAATTAGATTGGAATTAGACTAGAGCTATATGATCTGGTTTGAGAAGACTTTTTATTTTTTTTATTTCTATTTATTTATTTATTTATTTTAAGATTTTATTTATTTGACAGAGAGAAACACAGCCAGAGAGGGAACACAAGCAGGGGGAGTGAGAGAGGGAGAAGCAGGCTTCCTGCCGAGCAGGGAGCCCAATGCGGGACTCGATCCTGGGTCTCCAGGATCATGACCTGAGCCGAAGGCAGTTGCTTAACCAACTGAGCCACCCAGGTGCCCCCTGAGAAGACTTTTTTTTTTAAATCAATAACTTAAACTGTTTATTTTGGTCATTAGGAAAAAATTAAAAGTAGAAAGACTGAAAAGGAAATTTTTATAACATGGAGATTAAGACATAGCAGTACAATACATTTAGGCAAGGATAGAAAAGTAAATTATATTAATGTGTTTGTGTTCTGTTCTCTTGGTCTAAAATTATTCCAGTTGTTTTCTTGATCTAAAATTATTCCCCATGTAAAAAGATTCCCAATCCTGTCAATAACCGTAGGAAATTGATAACTGCTCAACCTCCCCTTCTACTCACCACCCCCACAAAAAATAAAATAAAATCCAAGCCAGGGGCTGCACAGTGCTCTCAGCTGCTTTGTTACTCTGAGAAATGCAGAGGGTCGGTGGAAATTATCCTGTAATGAGCAATCCATCTGGCTGCACCTAAAAATGGAATAAAAATGCCACCCTTGACTTTTCCATGGAAGTAAATTAAAGCCTAATGTATAGTTCTAATTGCTAACATTTTCTCTCTAATTATGGTTCAGTTTGGCTAGGATTTCCGACAATCCCCTTGTTCCCCTAAAGCAAACACCAGAGAATGTTCTAACCCCACTGGTGGCATTTATTAATAACCCCCTTGACAGATGAAAAAAATCATTATTCTATATTAGACAGGAAAAGATTTTCCTAGTGAAAGCTAATTGATAAAAACCCCATTCAGACACTATAGAGGAATTAATTTTAGAGAGGGGGAAAAATACAATAGTGTCAAATAAAAACTGCCTGGCCACTGTTTGGGGAACCAGCTAGGGAAAAAAAAAACCTTGAAAAATACATGAGAAAATACCATGCATATGCACATACTAGGATGAAGAGATGAGAAGAAGAGAGCTCTCTTGTGAAGGATTCTTACTTTGTGCCTCCATGAAAGAGATAAGATGTGATAAGCTGATTTCTATGGATGGCAAATACACACACCCACCCACCCACCCACACACACACACACAAAATTGTTGGGAATGTTTCCACATTCTTCTACTTAATCTCTTTCTTATTTTTTTAAAAAAGGTATTATTCCTTTTAAACTAATGTACAAATACACGCTAAATACAAATCAGTGTTTATAGATCTAGGTCTCATCAGTAACGGCGGGGGCGGGGGAGGGGGACATGGAGGGTAGAAACAGTGGCCCGCCATGTACCAGTACTAAGGCACTGTCTATAGACAGTGGAAGGCCGATGTTAAAACCTGCTAAATTCTAATCTGCTTCTTAGTATCACCACGCTTCGCACTGATGATTCTCACCAAGGTCAGGCTTCAAATACTCCTCGCTGCAAAAATCCTGTTTGTCTAAGTTCTAAACAATTTCTGCAGTCACTGTTAAGTGTACATTTTTTTTTTTTAAGATTTTATTTATTTCACAGAGACAAACACAGCCAGAGAAGGAACACAAGCAGGGGGAGTGAGAGAGGGAGAAGCAGGCTTCCCGCCGAGCAGGGAGCCCCTTGTGGGACTCGATCATAGGTCTCCGGGATCATGACCTGAGCCGAAGGCAGTCGCTTAACCAACTGAGCCACCCAGGCGCCCCCATTAAGTGTACATTTTAAGTTAACACATTTTGGGGCGCCTGGGTGGCTCAGTGGTTAAGCGTCTGCCTTCGTCGGCTCAGGTCATGATCCCAGAATCCCGGGATCCAGCCCCACATGAGGCTCCCTCTCTCACTCCCCCTACTTGTGTTCCCTCTCTAGCTGTGTTTCGCTCCATCAAATAAATAAAATCTTAAAAAAAAAAAAAGTTCGGACATTTTTCTGTCTTAGGCTTTATAATCATTGCAAGCTACATCGAAGTTAACTTAGAATAACTGCCCAGAACCCACAGGCTCAGCTTCACGTGACAAATATGTCAGTATACCATTTCCTCTCTTGTCAAAAAATGCATTAATGTGTTTTAAAACTATTAATCCAGGGACACCTGGGTGACTCAGTCTGTTGAGCATCTGCCTTCAGCTCAGGTTATGATCCTGGGGTCCTGGGATGGAGCCCCAAGTCTGGGCTCTCTGTTCAGTGGGGAGTCTACCTCTCCTTCTCCTTCTCCATCTGCCCCGCCCCACCCCCCCCGCCCCCATTCTCTCTTTGTGTCTCAAATAAATAAAATCTTAATAAATAAATGAATAAAACCATTAATCCAGGTGGGGCTGGCTGGCTCAGTAAGAGGTACATCCGACTCTTGATCTTAGGGTTGTGAGTTTGAAAGGGCAGAATAAGACTGACTCCATCTTGTTTGCTGCGCCCTCCATCTTGTGTAAACCCCCAGTTTGACCCCTCCCCAGAAAAACTGCGCTGCGCCAATATTGCCCAACCCTGGCCTAGTCCACCTTATGCAACTGACGCTTGGCCAATCAAGATAAGCCACAGACATCACCCCGCCTATCGCCACCCACCTGCTATAAAACTATTGTGCTTCTGAAATCCATGTTTTTTCTCTGCATCTCTCCGCTGCGTTGGTGGGTGTGGGAGACTGAGCCCGAGCTAGCTCTTTACTTCTGCATCCGATTCGGTGCCTCCCTGGTGGTCTTTGGGATCTCGAAATCTGGGCATAACAAGTTCAAGCCCCACGTTGGGTGTAGAGATTATACTGAAATGAAGAGAAACTTTTTAGGGGCGCCTGGGTGGCTCAGTTAGTTAAGGGACTGCCTTCGGCTGAGGTCATGATCCTGGAGACCCAGGATATAGCCCCCCGCATCAGGCTCCCTGCTTGGCTGGAAGCCTGCTTCTCTCTCTCTCTCTCCCCCTGCTTGTGTTCCCTTCTTAGCTGCGTTTCTCTCTGTCAAATAAATAAAATCTTAAAAAAAAAAAAAGACAAACTTAAAAAAAAATTATAATAAATGGCCAAACAACAAATAAAACAATTAATCCATTTTTTTCATTTTTGTATTTTAATTTCTATTTTATTTACCATCATTTTTCCTTTACTTTTTACATTATATATTTATAGTACAACTATATTATATTATATAATACAACTATTATAGTACAACTATAAATATAAAGTGTGTTGAAAGAAAATATTCAGTGTCTACATTTCTTTTCTGGACATTATTACTATTTGTTTTATTTTATGACTTTTACAAAACGTAATTTTGCTCTAAGACAAGGACAAAGTGTTAAAAATGATCTTCTCTATGGATCAAATATACTACGTGCTCTACTAAAACAAAAAATAAATTATATTATCTGAATGATTGGAAGATAAGGTCTTCTGCTTAATCAAATAATCTATCTAATGATTTTCTAATAGATTGTCAATTCTTACAAAATGATATTGAAAAGGAAAAATCAAATAAAACTAGACTGTGTGCCAATGGATCTTTCTCAGATGATTAGAAAGGTCTTACACTGACAAAGTTATTAAGAAGGACCAATGATTACATTAATTATTGTTGTATATGTATGCAGAAATGCCCACTAGCGAAAGCACTAGGTAACACGAGGATAGGGAGTAGAACATTATGTAGTTAAAAAGAAGGCTTTTACTAAATGTTGTTAAATTAACGCTTCATCTCTCAAAGACCATAAAAGTTGTTTGCCATTTACTATGATCAATCTAAAAACTTCTGGAACCTTGAAATATAATTTCTAAGAGTACTTTTAGTTTTTAAAAACATAGAATTATCACATTTACCATTGTCCCCACGGAGATTTGTATGTTTCATGAACTAAATAATATTTTAGGTCTTTTGTAATACAAAAGACTTCATCTCTCCCAATCAGGTGATTCAATAAATTCTTTGTTATACATAGTGAGATTCCTGAAATACTCTAGGTAAGTCTATGAGACCAAATAACTGCGACATGAAATCACAGACTATTTGATGGGACGACATCAGTGCCCTGTCATTCAGATCTCTTTGAATTTACTTTTCAGTTGTTGTTGAAAACCAACTACTACTGGTCCAGGGTAGGCTGTGGACCTCAATCAGGTTTTCACAAGGGCTTCTATTTTCTACCCCACTAGCCTTAGGCACAAATAGGTACCTACAGGTTCATTTGGTCATCAATGGATTGGCATAAAGCTCAATATTCATGCTGAAGCTGCATTAGCTACACAAATCTGACATCCTGTCAACACATTGACTCAAATTTGTATATGCAAAGGTTTGCCTTAGCCACCTTGGTGGCTATCTAAGGGGATCACCTCTGAAAGGAAGCCTACTCCTTGGGGGAGGAGAGGCTTCCTCAAAACCCAGTCTTTATCACATTTCTCACTTAAAGAGACATTTGAAGCATTTCATCTAAAAGTAAAAATGTGAATGAACTGCACTTTACAGGTTACCATAGACTGTACCACGTGTTTTATATTGCGACCTTTGTTGGCTATGAAGAAAACAGCTTAAGTCAAAATTTAAATTATTCGGGGCGCCTGGGTGGCTCAGTGGCTTAAAGCCTCTGCCTTGGCTCTGGTCGTGGTATCAGGGTCCTGGGATCAAGGCCTTCATTGGGCTCTCTGCTCAGGGAGAGCCTGCTTCCTCTTCTCTCTCTGCCTGCCTCTCTGCCTATTTGTGAGCTCTCTCTCTGTCAAATAAATAAATAAATCTTTTTTAAGAAATTAAAATTATTCAGCAATTGAGTAACAACCTGCCAGGCCCCAATCTAAGCACTGTCGCTCTAGGAAAAAGTATGTGGTAGGTGCTCACAAAGACGGGTTCCTGTGAATAAACATATTCACCTAGACCATGAGATTACATGTGTGTGTGTATATGAAATGAAACCATCATGAAAACTCTAAGTGTGATAAATTCCAAGTGAGTGGCATGAAAAATAAACGTTAGACATGCTCTTAGAAAAAGAGAAATCTCAAAAATAAACAAAACAAGAAAGAAATCTCTTCAGATTGGGGGAGCAGGTGGACAGGTTTGCATGCTTTACAATGAGTCTTGGATTAATCTGAATGTTAAATTGGCCAGTGCACAGTATGAAACATTAACTTTTTTTTTAAGATTTTATTTTTTAAAATTTATTTATTTGACAGAGAAAGAGATCACAAATAGGCAGAGAGGCAGACAGAAAAAGAGGCAGAAGCAGGCTCCCTGCCCAGCAGAGAGCCAGATGTGGGGCTAGATCCCAGGACCCTGAGATCATGACCAGAGCCAAAGGCAGAGGCTTTAACCCACTGAGCCACCCAGGTGCCCTCAGCCCCTATGATTTCTAAGTCATTTTCAGCTATTCTTCAGATCTCTCATGGAGCAAATTATTCTGGATTTCCCATTCTAACAAGGAACAGTTATCTGGACATCACGTGACAATGTTCCTTTTTTGCCTTCCACAGGTGGAGCATGCGTCTTCATCCATCACCCTGAAGAGAAAGTTGACATGTTCCTTAATTCACTTCTAAATCAACCCTCACCATCCTCCTCCACCTTCTAAGTTAGGAAGTTTGTGCCATCTCTTCTTACGACCCTTCCCCCCATCATCCCTGCCACTGACCACCCTTCAGCACTTTGTTCCACATCCTATCCTCCGCCGTCTTTCAGTGATTCGTGGACCTTACTGATCTCTCCGGCCTCAGTGACATTTATTGCCATTAATTGAGTCCTAATTTTCAGAATCCTGTTTATAATTTTTATTATCTTGTCAATTTTATTATCTTGTCAAGAAAATACAACTGGGAGCCATTGGCCATCACCTAGTAGGACTCAGTATCTAAGAGGAGATAAGCAAGTGTAATGATAAGTATGATCTCCACATACATCTCTTTGGATGTATGAATCAGACACATACCATGAAATGTTCCTGAACAAATGATCGTGCAGTCTTCCTGAAAGTCACCAGTGACAATTTTGTTATTGTTCTATCCTCTAAGGTCAATGTTTGGGGGCTATGCCCCACACTTAGAACTTCTGTGTAATTTTTTTATCAGTAATGACTTAGTAACTACTAACAAAATGAGTTAATATTAAAATAAAATTATTTATTGCTGACTAATAATACAATGGTTTTATTAGGGACTAAGTAGAACCTGTCTTCACATATGTCAAAAGCCATAAGTTGGGTCTCTAGCCACATTTAAGTGCATGCATGTTGGATGGCAAGAGTAGGGGTAGGAGACAGGTGGGGTCTGAACTGAGAAAATCTGAGTTTCATTCCCAGGGCTGCCACTTAATGGTACTGTGACATTTGACAGACCATTCCTCAGTATTCCTATCAGTAAAGTAGGGATAATAATATTAGCTTGGATCATTGAATGCTATCAAAAGAGGAAATAAGTATGACAATAATTCATATGTTTCAGCAAATGCTAGTTGTTATTATTTCACAGTATGTTACCGAATAAAATTTAACACAGTGGCTAAGGCTGTGATCTCCAGGCCAGACGGCCTGAATTTAAATCCCAGCTCCCCCAGTTATTAGATTTCAGACCATGGGAGGCCTTTACCTTCTCCAAGCCTCAGTTTCCTCTTCTGTAAAAAGGGATCATACTTATGTAATAGGGTGCTGTAAGACTTAAGTGACATGTCATGCAAATCACTTATAGCACCATCTGGAAAATTGCGGAATGCTAACAAATGTTCATTCATTCATGCATTTATTCCACAAATGTTTTTTGAGTGCCTACTGTATGCCAGATTTTTTTCTAGGAATGAGCATACAGTGTAGAATATAAGAACAAAACAAATCCCCACTCTCATGTAGCATATATCTTTGCTTTATTATTATTATTGCAAATAACAAAATGAATATATTTAGAGGTGATACTTGCTATGATGCAAGAAAACATGCAGGATGTTACAGGATTACTTAGGACCTCTATTATTACTAATCAGAAGCTGAGTTATTACTACCACTGGTATTACTACCATGACTCTTCCTTCTATAATTTCTATTTTTTTAAGATTTATTTATTTATTTTAGGGGGGAGGGGCAGAGGGAAAGGGAGAGAGAGAGAATCCTCAAGCAGACTCCCCACTGGAGCACAGAGCCCCACGTGGGGCTCGATCCCAGGACCCATAAGATCATGACCAAAACCCAAATCAAGAGTTAGGTGTTCAACTGACTGAGTCACCTGGGCTCCCCGTGACACTTCCTTCTGTATCTACACCATGGAAGGATTTCTTTCTCATGCACATGCTCCACTTTGGCTTAGAGATGTAAACACTTTTAAGGCATTTCCCCTCCTCACCGCATTTAAGATAAATAACATCCTTAAACAATATTGGAAATCTGATCACCAGATGATGAAATTAGTCTGTCATCAGGGAAATGGACTGAGAACTCAACTTTAGTTCACACTGAAATCTATCTTGGATTCTGAAAGTCAATCTCTTCTACCTGGAACACCAATGTTTCCAATCAGTATGTGGTTGTTAAACAAGTACTGCAAGAAAGTCCCTACAGGAAACATAAAGTGATACAAGAAAATAATTCCTGTCATCAAGAAATTAATAATCAAGATGGAAAAGAAAAGATAGTATTATATTTAAAGTTTAATAGCGTAAAAGATTTTAATTGCATTTCAAAATAACAATAAAAATCACTAATTACCAAAAAAAATCATGTGAATAAGTTCATTCAAAAGGGAGAATACTGTCTTTAACTTAAGTAGGAAGGAAAACTGACATTTGAAAAACTGAAAAAGAGAGTATTTCAAGTGGAAGGAAGAGTTTAAACAAATGTCTGTTGAAAGCTGAGTGTAAATACATGCCAAGGGGAGGGAGTAAAACTATTTGCCTACAGAAGAATTCAGAAGAAGGGGTAGAAATTGTGGCTAGAAGACAGATAGTAACAGAATCTAGAGAAAAAGAACAAGAATGGAGTAAAAGTTTATACCTAATAAAAATCTACACCTCAAGAATGTGTATTTTGTCTGTCTATAATGGGAACAAAGGACATGAAAAGGAAAAGCAAGTCAAGCAGAAGGAGAGCAAAGGGGAAATATATCAAGAGATTCTTGTGCATCTTAAGGCAAAATACTGTTTTGCCATGAAGTGGTCCTCATGAAGACCACTCATGAAGACGTTGCAGACACCTCAGGAAATTTTTGTGATACCGTGTTAGATGAGCAAATCAAAACTTGGTATGGGTCTCTACTATCCATTAAAAAATAGGTCTATCCATGTTAATGAAGAAACTATTGACAGAGGCAATGAACAAAGGGTTAAGGGAAATCCACAAGGGATGGTGAGGAGTCCCTGGGCTGCACCAGTGAAAAGCCAAATATATCTTAGTGTTGAAGGACCAAAAGCAGGGAGCGGCTGAGGGAATGTGGGAAGAACTGTCTTCTAGGAGGGGGCTCAGCAGCAGAACTGTGGCCTTAGGTAGAGAAGGGCAGCCACTGCCACCAGCAGCCGGCAGAGAGGGTGCCAGGAGAGTAAAGACCTGAAGTGTTCCTTCCTCTGGGTCTGTGATCTTCTGCAGATGCCTCCCATTCATAGTTCCTAAAGAGAAGCCACCGAGCAAGGAAGCCTGATGTAGTTCCCAGAGGTCAGCCTCCACCTCCTCCCTAGACAAGGAATGGAGAAAATGGAGGAAAGTAGAGAATGAATGCAGAAATGTATTTGTAAGCATGTGTTTTCGTGGGCACGGGCGCGTGTGCACATGTGCCCAAGTGCAGGTGTATATAGAGTGGTCTGTGGGTGGAATAGAGTAATTGGGGGGTAGATAATATGCTAATAGGAAAGTAAGAAGATCAATTAGCAAGACAACACAGCAAGGCCACATTATGACATTTGTGGGTCTTTGTGGGACTCTTCCTCCACTAAAAAAAAAAAAAGTTTAAGATTCAATTTTACAACTACATCAATATAAGGAAAAATATAATCCTTTCTGGATACCTCAAATTTTTTTCTGATTAAAAAAATGTTTAGGGATGCCTGGGTGGCTCAGGCGGCCAAGCATCTGCCTTTGGCTCAGGTCATGATCCCAGAGTCCTGGGATTGAGCCCTGAATTGGGCTCCCTGCTCGGTGGGGAGCATGCTTCTCCCTCTGCCTATTGTTCCCTCCTACTTGTGCTCTCTCTCTTTTTCTATCTCTATCTCTCTGACAAAGAAATAAAACCTTAAAAAAATTTAAAGGTCCCTAAAATTATGTCTGTAGGTACTGTATCATCCACTGTGTTAAATGGAGAGGTGGGTCCCAGCCCACAGAAGATCATACCTGACTTGGTGAGGTGAGTGGTGGAGATCTGATAGAGAACAGAAAAGACACTAGAGATAGTTTATGGAGGTCTTATTCATAAAACTAATTTACCAGAGGCTGGAAAAAACTGCAGAGGCGATATCCTTACGAGGAACAGTGGCTTTGACTTGAGGAACACAGTTGGCCTGGGATCACATCACAGGGAAGAAGTCAAAATTATAAATACCCTGTCCTAACTCTTCTCCTCTGTTTCCCATTGACGGAGCCCAACCAGAAGCCAAAGGGCACGACCAGCACTGATGCTGTTCACACATGCTCATTCCCCAAGGAAGAGCACTGTTGGAAGGGCACATCTGCAGGACCCTTTGGAAGCTATCGACTGAGGTGCCCTCTATAGCATGGGCTTGGGCTAAACTCAGCCATTGGTAGTTGGTGTCCAAATCAAGGACAGCTCTTATTAAACAAGATTGCTAGCTCCCACCTCCCACCCCGCTCCCATGGCCTGATTCAGTAGGTCTGGAAGTAGATCTCAAGGTCCAAGAATTTGCATTACTTTTTTAAAAGATTTTATTTACCTATTTGACACAGAGAGAGAGATAGTGAGAGAAAGCACACACAGGGGGAGTAGCAGGCCATCAGGTAGAGGGAGAGAAACAGGGTCCCCTCTGAGCAAGGAGCCTGATGTGGGGCTTGATCCCAGGATCCCAGGATCATGACCTGAGCCAGAGGCAGCTCTTAACTGACTGAGCCACCCAGGTGCCCCAAGAATTTGCATTCCTAATAAGTTCCCAGGTGATGTTGATACCATTGACCTAGGGAACACATTCTGAGAACCGCTGTCCTAGAAATGTCCATCAACTCTTTGGCCATACATTATGATTGATCACTGTATCTTCAAGCATCCAGAATAGTGCTCAGTAACATACCAGGTACTGAAAAAAATATTTGATTAATAAATAAACAACCTAAATAAAAACCTAATCAAAGCAAATTCTCTTGACTGAATCATCTATCAAGCACTTAACAATCCATGACACACATTGAGATAGTAGCCAAACAAACAAGAGATCCGAGATTCTGGCAGGCATCTTCTAAGTCAGAGCTCTGACCTGGGCCACTTGAAATCTTCTCACATGTCACAGAGGCCTATTTACTATGTTAACATGATGCCTCAAATGTTTTATTCAGTGTGAATAGCACAGTGAACAACTCCATCATCGGTGTTTCCATTGTCTTTTAAAAAATAAGCATTCATCCATCAAATATTAAGTTACAGAGCTAAGGGCCATTGGAGATGCTAATCCCTGGGGAAACAAAGATGAATGACTTCTGCCCTAAGAGCTCACAGTCTACTGAGGAAAACAGGTATTTACACAGAAAAGCGGTGGTAAAATATTATCTTAGGAGAACACTGTGGTAAATACAGAGGTAGAAATAGGGTAGGAGCTGAAAAGAGGAAGGACTCTGCTAGGAGCTTCAGGGAAAGCTTCACACTTCTTCACTTTTGAGGTGTGTATGAAAGGATGAGTAGAGGCCTTCCAGATTTATAAATGGGAGAAGAACATCCAGACTGAAAGTCTAGCTGTGTAAATAGGCAATGTTAGAAAATTAGTGAGAGGGGCACCTGGGTGGCTCAGTCCTTAAGCATCTGCCTTCAGCTCAGGTCATGATCCCGGAGACCTGGGATCGAGCCCCGCATCGGGCTCCCTGCTCGGCGGGAAGCCTGCTTCTCCCTCTCCCACTCCCCCTGCTTGTGTTCCCTCTCTAGCTGTGTTTCTCTCTGTCAAATAGATAAAATTAAAAAAAAAAAAAAAAAAGAAAATCAGTGAGAGTTGGGTGTGAAGGATGACATAGTAAACGGAGGAGAGCTAGTTAGAATCTGACAGGGGATAAAACCAGAGAGGTAGAGTCCATGGAGAGCCCTCTGCAGTCGCTGGAAGACTGACTCAAAAGATCCTTCCATAACCCCTATGGCAGGATGAGCCACCCCTGTCCTAGGTGCTCCCACAGCACACCTTACATACCTTACCAGAGCTATGACTTCCTTAGACTGAAATGATGTTTTCAACGTTCCTACTAGCCCATAAGCTCATCAAGGGCAGAAACACTCAGTTTTCAGCACATGGTCTGGTATATGGTAAGCAATGAGTAAACATTTGCTGACCTAAGGGAGCCTGAGGAGGTCTCTCCATCAGAGGATGTGTACTGAGAAGGTTTCCAGCTAGTCTGTGTAGCCCCACGTATGGACACATGGGAGGCCTTCCTTTTTCTTCCTTCCTGTCTTCTCTCCTACCATTCCACCGAGTATCTGGAGCCCCATCTGTCATGAGCAGGACTCTGAATGTCCCAAGATTTTGAAAAGGAGAGCGTGAGGCTGTCCATAGAAGATAAATTAAAGGGAATTGCTGTTATTTTCTTATTTCTTTGGAAATTTGAGGTATCAGCAAGGAAGAAGCAGGAGTGCTTCTGTGGCGTGGTGAGAAGTTCAAGGATAGAAAAGTACTGAAGACTTGAGTGATAGGTAAGATTTAAAAAGCTAAAGAAAAGAGAGAGGGACAACTGGCTGTTTCTGCTCTTGGGGTTGTGAGTTCGAGCTCCATATTAGGTATAGAGATTGCTTAAAATTAAATCTAAAAAAAAAAAAAAAAGAGGAAGAAAGAAAGAAAGCCAAAGAAAAGAGGGGGAAGTATCCCCCATCCTGGATAAACTCAGTCATCCATTTTCTCTGCCATTCAAGCCTGCTTTGTTAGAAGACACAAAAAACATGCATAATTCCCCTGGCTTCTCATTGTAGCACCACATGTAAGAGGATGTTGGGCACATTTTATTTTTATATTAAGATTTTATTCAGGGGTGCCTGGGTGGCTCAGTTGGTTAAGCGACTGCTTTCAGCTCAGGTCATGATCCCGGAGACCCCGGATCGAGTCCTACATCAGGCTCCCTGCTCCGCGGGAAGCCTGCTTCTCCCTCTTTCAGTCCCTCTGCTTGTGTTCCCTCTCTGGCTGTGTTTCTCTCTGTCAAATAAATAAACAAAATCTTAAAAAAAAAAAAAGATTTTATTCATTTATTTGAGAGAAAGTGAGAGCAAGAGAGATCACAGAAGGAGAGAGAGAAGCAGGTTCCCTGCTGAGCAGTGAGCCTGATAGGGGCTAGATCCCACCAAAGGCAGATACCCAGCCAACTGAGCCACCAAGGCACCCTGCTGGGCACATTTTAAACAGCAATTTTAAATGTGAATTGAAGTGGTTAGTTGTGACTCAGCCCAATTCATCTCTCTTCTACCCACCTTCTTAAAAAAAGCTTTAAGGGGCGCCTGGGTGGCTCAGTTGGTTAAGTGACTGCCTTCAGCTCAGGTCATGACCCCGGAGACCCAGGTTTGAGCCCCACATCTGGCTGCCTGCTTGGTGGGAAGCCTGCTTCTCCCTCTCTCACTCCCCCTGCTTGTGTTCCCTCTCTGGCTGTGTTTCTCTCTGTCAAATAAATAAAATCTTAAAAAAAAAAAAGAAAAAGAAAAAGAAAAAGCTTTACGCTCTTTCCTAAGTAAGATTAGCCATCATCAGGAACTGTAAACAATAAGTGTGAAATTTACTTTTTCTTTAGGACTGGATATAACCACATCAATGAAGCACCCTTAGAAGTGTTTTTTTTTTTTTTTTAAGATTTTATTTATTTACTTGTCAGAGAGAGAGGGAGAGCACAAGCAGGGGGAATGGCAGGAAGAAGGAGAAACAGACATCCAGTGAGGAAGGAGCCCAATGTGGGACTTGATCCCAGGACCTTGGAATCATGACCTGAGCCAAAGGCAGACAGTTAACCAACTGAGCCACCCAGGCGCCCCAGACATGTTTTGAAAACCTGAGTTCTTTGATTTTACTCCTTTATAAGTTGTATAATGCTCAACTACATTTATGCATATGGGCTGTTGACTACACAAGGACATCTAGCTGAGGGGACACATGGGGACTCAAATCCAGCCCAAATTCTGAATACGCCATGTGCCCATGCACTACATATACCCAGAAGAGTCAACTTAAAAAAAAAAATCCATACAATAGTTTTTATACAGCCTAGCAGTGGTCCTCACTATACTCCCCTTTCCTTCTTATGCCCCATTCTCTTTTGAAAAGATGGGCTGAAATCTCAATGATGATGTCACCATTCATTGGCATTTCCATCACATTTTGGGCATATTAGTTTCCCTAGAACCAGTCCTAAGGCAAATGTTATGATATAAGGCTTTATTGGGAGGCATGACTCCAGGATATGAAAGGTGAGGGAAAGGGAAAAGTGAGGCAGAGAAGAAAGAAGAGCAGGTAAAACATGATCCACTGTGAGTTGACCACAGCATCCTAAGAAAACCCAGCCAGTCAATTAGTGATGGGGGACATCTTCAGACAGGAAGCATGGAACTCTGCTACTCCCGCTCTCTCACTGGTTGAAGTGGGTGCTATGTGACCGATGCACTCCTCGTGTTAACCAGCTTCCATGGCTATCTGCCTATAAAGCCAAATCCCATACCCCAAGATGTGGTGATGCATCTGGGTCCAAAAGTTATGAAAGAAACCAGAGTCTCCATGAGTGTAGTCCCGGTGAGGTCTGGTTCCTGGAGCTGACATGACTCCCACTGGACCAGAAGTGGGAGAGGTTAGACCAGAACTGAGAAAGTTTTCAAACTTTCGGCAGTTTTAGAAGACAAAGCAATGAGAGTAACAATTGTGGTACCCACGCTGCATTTGAGGGAGGCCCATAAAATTGGTCTGAAATACATGGGGTCAGTGGATATTGCTGCAAAAAAATAAAATAACAAAAATCTTATCTCTTCTCGATGCTGTTTACATGGAAATACGGCAATATTCATGTCTTCAATTATTGGATTGATGGCTCAATTCAATAAGACAAGTTAACAGAGGTAGGCATTTTCATGTTTTTGTGGGCAAGATATCCATGATAAGGAAAATGGGCACAGATATGCTGCAGTAGTGTATACCTATAAAACACAAGTGGCTTATTATGGCCATCCACTGGATAACAGAAGTAGCTTTGTTTTATAGAATGACATCATTATATTGGGATTTCCGTGTGGTTAAAATTTACCTGATCATTCACAACCAGTTTATTTCTAGACTGTCAAACAATCTTACAACTCAAAAAACAATAGTTGCCTCACCACCCACACCCACACACCCCCCCACACACACACACACGCACGCACAAAATGGTACGGTGCAGGTTTCCTGCTCTATGTGAAATAGAGCTTTCCTAGGAAAGCTTTTATAAGCTGAAATGGCATAAAACAAAGAAGCAATTGTCAATAATTCATATAAAAAATATTTGAGCACCCTCAGACCCGAAAGCTCAGCTCTTCCCAGGGTTTTTCTGATACCTTAGAACACATCTTGCTAATGAATGCACAAAATAAATTGAGATAAAGCACAGATGCTCCGGCGCCTGGGTGGCTCAGTGGGTTAAAGCCTCTGCCTTCGGCTCAGGTCATGATCTCAGGGTCCTGAGATCGAGGCCCACATTGGGCTCTCTGCTCAGTGGGGAGCCTGCTTCCTCCTCTCTCTCTCTGCCTGCCTCTCTGCCTACTTGTGATCTCTCTCTCTCTGTCAAATAAATAAATAAAATCTTTAAATTAAAAAAAAAAAGCACAGATGCTCATAGATGCTGTTCAAAGTTATGGCAGCCTGATGCTGAGATGCTGAGTGTAGGTTCCAGAGAAGGAGTTTGACCCCATCTTGCTGCTTGGGGTGCACACTGCCCCTCTAAGATCTCACTGCAAAACATTGAGTGCTATTTTCACTTTTCATCTTTTCTCATAAAAGCAAAAATCTCCTTTGAATCTCTTCTTGCTAGCAAAAACAGGTACTAAGGCACATATTTCCTAAAAGTGAAGTGGAGAATATTTGAAGAAAAGTGGTGAATACGTTTACTATATAGAGATGATAGATATGCTAATTAGTTTGCTTGCAGTGATCTTTTCACATGGTTAGCATTTGTCAAAACATCAATTTGTGGGAGCTGCTGGCTGGATCACTTAGTAGAGCCTGTAACTCTTGATCTCAGGGGTTGTAAGTTTGAGACCCATGTTGGGTATAGAGATTACTTAAAAATAAAATTAAAAAGAAATATCAAGTTGTAAACCTTCAATATATACAACTTTATATGCCAATTTATCTTAACAAAACTTTAAACAATGTAAATCAATTTTTTAAAGTAAGTTCTCCGCCCAACGTGGGGCTTGAACTCACTACCCTGAGATTAAGAGTTGCCTGCTTTACTGACTGAGACAGCCAGGCACTGCAATATAAATCAATTTTTAAAATTAAAAAAAAATGGTTGTTTAATAGACACTTCCTATGTATGTCATTTGAACACAGGTTAGGATAAGGTAGGATATGATAGGAAAGGATAGGGTTGAATGAACAGGATAAAAATTTGTCCATGTGTTATGACCATCAATTTGTGGGAGCAACTGGGTACAGAGAGCAGTTGGGTATAGAGATTACATATAAGAGATTATATACAAGATATACTTTTTTTATGTCAATCAATGTGCAAATAATTCAAGGCTGGTGTAGCAGTTCTTGGTCATCTGTAATCTAGACTATTCTCATTTTCCACTCTACTAACTCTCAAGTGTGGCTTTGACTACATAATCCAAGATGACAACTCAGCCATCATATCTACCTTCTAAACAACTGAAGGAAAAGCAGTGGAGGGAGAAAGGGGAGAAGGGACACCTCCTCCTTTATTTTTTTTAAAGAGCTTATTTATTTATTTGACAGAGAGAGAGAGATCACAAGTAGGCAGAGAGGCAGGCAGAAAGAGAAGGGGAAGCAGGCTTCCCACCGAGCAGAGAGCCTGATGCGGGGCTTAATCCAGGACCCTGAGACCCAGGACCCATGACCTGAGCAGAAGGCAGAGGCTCAACCCACTGAGTTACCCAGGCGCCCTACCCCTTCCTTTAATATCACTTCTTAGAAGTTGCACACACCTTTCCCTTCATATCCCATTGCCCAAAAGCTCGTCATATAGCCGTGTGTAGTTCTACACACTGTTTCTGTTTTCCTGGGTACTGTTTCTGTTTTCCTGGGTAGTCTGGTGTCCAGGTAAAAATCTGAAGCTATCCCCATAAAAGAAAGGAATCTCACAGGACAAGTAAACTTTGTGCCAACAGCATGGGTTTCTTAACTGAAGATCACTCAAAGATCCCAAGAACAAACTAACAAAAAGTTGTAACTACCAAATTTGCATGTCATAACATTCATTTTTCTTACTAATTAAGGATGGGAAAACAGTATTTTAAGTGTCTGTTCTATAAGCAGCATTATCTGAAAAGGGTCATATACAAATGTGAGTAACTCAAGACAAATTCAAGGTAGCATATAATCCACTTCACATGGGAGTTACAATGTTAAGACTTGAAGAGCATACGGACACATGTTCTTCAACCTCAAGGAGCCCTCTGTTCCCCTAACTCTTAGAACGTTCTTCCAACAAGATCCTTGACCTCTGGGTCTTTCCCATCCTTCAGAAAAAAAAACCTCAAAGTTCACCTCCTAGGATTGAAGCTACCATATTTGAAATAGAATCCTTTCCAGGAACTCTCTAGTTCCTTGAGGGCAGGAACTGTGTCTGTCTTATTCGTCACTATGTCCCACTGGCCTAGAATAGTGCCTGGCATACGGCAAGCATTTGTATTAATATTAGTTATTATATTAATATATAATTAATATATAGTATTAATCCTAAGCATTAATATTAGTCAGATGGATGAATAAATACATGAATGAAGGCCGCCCCCTAGAGAAAAATCCCACTGTGGAGTGAATGAGTATGACCACAACATACTGTGTCAAATTCCGGCTAGCTTCTCTGTGGTAATCCCTCCCCTCCACCTTCAGTCACACCCCTCTTCCAGCCCTCTTGGCAATAATTCCAAACCACTTTTTTCTCTCTGAACCTCCTGGACTTAAAAAAAAAATACACACGCAAAAAGAAGCCAGTTTTTCTGGAATTTCCTCATCTTCCAATTCTGGATTCTTCAAATATAGCCCGATTCTTGGCCATTTCCAAACTTTGATATAAACAAACAAATCTGCCCTCACATCTTTCAGCTTCTCAGAGTAGCCCGCAGTCCACATCTCTCCTTCCTCCCCTCCCCCTCCTGGGGACTGTGCTCTGAGGCAGGCCAATCAAACAATTGACACTAAGGCACCAGTATTTCAAATTGCCCTCATTTTACTAGACCTCTTGAATATGAGCTGTTCTCTCTTCCCTTGACTTCCAAGACCACTCTTTCCTTGTTCTCCTTTCTCTCCAACTTCTTTTCAGCCTCTTTTGCTGATTCTTCCTTCTCTCCACCCCAGCATGCTGGTATCAGCCCAGGGCCTTATTCTTAGCTCTTTTCTGTCCTTCTTCTATGTAAAATAAATCTCACCCCTTTCCTGTTATTAGCGACCTTATGTATTCTGACGACTCCAATACCTTCAGTCTCTGAGTTTAAATGGACCCAACTGTCCAGTTGATGTCTGTACTGTATATTTTACAGCACTTTGAACTCAACATCTTCTACATTGAATTCATCTTCTATTATTCCTACCCCCATTGCACCTTTCTTCTTTATTTCTATTTTAATCACTTCACCATCTAACCAGATGCCCAAACGAGAACATTTTAAGTCTTCTTAGTGTTCCCCTCCTGCACCGGCTGCATCCTTTATCTTCTTCCTTTTCCCACAAAGATTTTATTTATTTATTTATTTATTTATTCATTCATTCATTCATTCATTCATTCATTCATTTGACAGAGAGAAACACAGCCAGAGAGGGAACACAAGCAGTGGGAGTGAGAGAGTGAGAAGCAGGCTTCCCGCTGAGCAGGGAGCCAGATGGATCCGGGGTGTCCGGGATCATGACCTGAGCTGTAGGCAGCTGCTTAACCAACTGAGCCACCCAGGTGCCTCCCCCTTTTTTTGTTTGTTTAAGTAAGATCCCCAACGTGGGGTTCCAACCCAGGACCTCAAGATCAAGGGTCCCATGCTTCACTGACTAAGGCACCCAGGCACCCCATACCTCCTTCTTCTTCTTCTCCTTTTTAAAAGATTTTATTTATTTATTTGACATATAGAAACATAGCAAGAGAAGGAACAGAAGCAGGGGGAGCAAGAGAGGGAGAAGCAGGCTTCCTGCCCAGCAAGGAGTCCGATGAGGGGCCAGGAGGGCTTGATCCTGGGACTCCAGGATCAGGACCTGAGTGGAAGGCAGTTGCTCAACTAACTGAGCCACCCAGGCGCCCCGATACCTTCTTCTTTTTTTTTTTTTTTAAGATTTTATTTATTTATTTGACAGAGAGAAACACAGTGAGAGAGGGAACACAAGCAGGGAGACTGAGAGAGGGAGAAGCAGGCTTCCCACCGAGCAGGAATCCTGATGTGGGACTCTATCCGGGGTCTCCAGGATCATGACCCGAGCCGAAAGCAGCCGCTTAACCAACTGAGCCACTCAGGCGCCCCCCCCCCATACCTTCTTCTTAAACGCCATTTTCCCGCTCTGCTGACAGGCAGACCATCAGTCCCTCAAAGTATGGGCTATCCTATCCATTTTTGTGTATCCTGCCCAATTGGTGCTACCAAAAGCGGTGAGAGGAGAGGGGAGAAAGATTATATAAGACAATTTTTTATGATTAGCTTTTAAAAGATTTTCATTCATTCAAAAATATTTATTTAGCATTTAATACATATCAGAAACATTTATGAGCTACTTAAACGATCACCTCTCTTCTAAATAAATTTTCTTTGTCTTAATGACTGCCTGCTTGCTTACCAGCATGTGTAACAGCCTGTAAAAATCCAAATTTTCCAACTTAAAATTGTCATTAACAAGCACTATTGTTACTCCTTTCAGTAAGGTTAGGGACGCAGACCAACAATCAGAGATCATTCGCAGAAATGTTCAGCAAAAATTCTAACTTTAAGACTTGCTTATTGCATTGTTTACTTAGGAAGGAAATCCTGAAATATACCTGATCCTGCAAAGTAATTCTGTCCACAAAATGGGCAAAGGGAGAGATTTCCCATTTTGTAGCCAACCCGTAATTTGGTAGGAGGGGTTTAGGCTATTTTAATTAATTATTGCAAATTAAATATTTCAACAACTTGAAGTGAGTCCTTAAAAGAATGAAAAAAATATACATAGCTCCCCTCTGCTAAAACTGCAGTTGATGATAGAATTCCTACTGTCTAATCTATAAAATAAAACCCGAGTTTTCAGCTAATTCCGTTCTCTCAAACACAAAAAACAGTGCCACCCCAGTTAGATGCTTTAACGTGCACGTTAATTTCCACTCACAGCTGCGGCAATTAGAAAGTGTACTTAATGGAGTGTCATGTTAATTGTTTTTCAGAGTTAACCAATTTCTCCATTTAATTGTCAATTGATTAACCTATTGAAATGTTAAGTGACTCAGTTTCCTTCCAGAATAAACAGCAGCAGCATATGGTAGCTTCATCAGCGGAAGGCAGCCCTCCTTTGCCTGGATTCAATGTGCTGGTATTTTTCGACACCTCCCTGAGCTTGTCATTAGATGAGGCAATGTTACATGCATTTGTCTGCTGGAAAGGTTATCAGTGCCGCGGCTGACCTGCAGAGGAAAGGTTGAGTCTAGCGGCTTTAATAGAAATGGTTTTCAGCTATGACTGTTGTACTTGATTGCATTGTGATGGTAATTAACTCAAGACTGCTTTCCTCAGCGTGTGTGTCTTTCCCGTAGCACTAACTATGCAATGAGATGTTTCCTCTGTCATATATATACACTTATTAAGCACTCATTGGATTCTAATAAGCATGCAAATAGTCAAGAGTCTCTTTAGGCTAATACCGCAGTACTCAGATCTGTGGCGTCATTAAATAAGTACGATGTTTGTCGCCTGCAGCACATTTTGCAGAGAAAAAAGCCAGCTCCCTTTGGTAGAATTTTGCTCCCTTATTTTCGTGGGTCTCATTCCCTCGAATCTTTACAACTATAAAGTAAAAATTATTTTATATTTTCAACCTAAGAATGTAGGAGATCACAGAGCATGGAGGGAGCGACACTTGGATTCTGAAGCATTGTCCCCAGTGCTCCCAGGGGCTGCTGTGTTTTAGTGACCAAATTAATATAAGGTCTTAGCGGTGAACAAGTAACTCAGTCTTCTCATCTCTTGCACAGTTTTCTGATTCTGGGTGCACGTTGCTTGCGTGTGTGTTTTTCCTCTACCACACTATTGTTTAATTACGAGCCTGCCCACAACTGAGCCAGCATTCTCATCCCTGACAATGTCGGTAGCAGGCAACTGAGACAAAATGATTACAAACCTATGTTGTGTTCCATAGTTCTTTAGGGGATTTCTCCCTTAATAGTTCTGGCTCATTCATGTTTGATTCAGCACATTTGTTCTTTAAAAAAGGCATAGCTTAGAAGAGTTTCAGGGTGGGTTAATAACTCAACTGAAAATGGCCGCTCGCATTGTAAAAGCTTGTTCCTGCAGTTGCTTGGGGCTTTCTTCGGGTTTGCCGCTCTGCAGCTTCGGCCCAGTTGGTAAACAGCTTAAGTCCAGACATCTTTTCATTCTCTGAGCAGCGGATTGAAATAAAAATGCATATAAGTGGCGACGGACTGGCGCTGTCCTAACAATAGCCTGTAACATTATGCAAGGGTATTTACATAGGAATCAGGCCTTACTAAAGGAGACGGGGCAATTAATGGTGTGGGCCACACATATAAGGAAAGTTTGTCCGATCCTTTCCTCCATAAAGATCTTTTGTGAAGTGCTATGGAAACTCATGGAGGCCCCAAAGAGATTAAGGAGAGGATTCTTCTGGGACTTTGAAAAACTATATATATATGTACAGACATACATATATATATACATGTATGTGTGTGTGTAATTGAAAGTTTCAAAAGCCAATTTATATTAAATGAATGTGCAGAAAAGGGGGCGAATTCTATTCTGTTTTGATCATTTGGGGGGAGTTTCTCTAACCATGAGAAAGAAGGCCTTCCCCCATGTTTCAGACTCCTCTCTTCCTTTTCTTCTCTTTTCCTTTGGTGATGTTTATTGAGTAGAAAATCGGTTCTGTGATAAACAAGCTCCTTCGTTATCTTGTTTCCCTTTGTTCAAAACGGAAGCATCATCTATTAAAATATTTGGAGTTTAGCCACACTTTTTATTTCAAGTAATGATTTAGCAATGCGGGGGATGGGGGGGGGACGCTTGCCCAGTGACCAGGCCTAAGGGGAAAACCCTCAAGATTTTCAGGAGTGTCGGGCAGCTGGCGGCCACAATGAGAACGAACCGCCCGCAAAAACAGGGAGGGGCCGAGAGCAAAGGCTCAGGGAGCGCCAGGCAAGCACCTCAATTCAGCCTAACCCTTTTTTAAGGTACATGTCATAAGGGAGTACATATATTGTCAGTACACATCAAAATTTTAAAGTCAGACCCTTAAATTATTTTCATCCCAATACCATTCAAATAATACTGTCATTGATTTTTTTTTTTTTTTGGAAGTGGGAAGTGCTCCTCACCCCATCCCCACCCCCAGCCCACCAACTCCAGCAGCAGAAGACAAATCTGTCACATGTTTTCATTCTTATCAGAGGCTCACCATCTGCTTCTGCCCTTGGCCAGATAGCATTACTGTTATTATTACTTTGGATCAGAATACCTTTAATAAAGTATCATCAGCATTCTAAAAATAAGAGACAAAAGAATAACCCAAGCCCATTTTGCAAGTCTCATGACTAAAGCATCTACTACCTACTTTAAAGAAAGCACTTCAGTTTTCTTTTTTCTTTGTTAATGTTTTCTCTCACTCAAAGGACATTTTCTAAGGATGCAGAACTTTGGCACGGAGTGCTCAAGCTCTGTTCACACTTGCTAGTAAAACTGTTCTTACTCCCAAAGTTGCGTTTTATTCCATTTTCTCACTTAGATTGGTTTCATGAAATTCATGTTCATGAAGAATGAATGAAATAAAATCTTAATGTGGTAACACATCAGCTTTGGATGCTTGTATGTGTGTGTGGTGTACAGAGAAAGTGATTTCAACTGTAGCCCTCTAGAGCAGGCAGAAATCAATGCCTCATTCAGGACTATTGATCAGTGCTAAATTAATTAGACTCCGAGGCTTATGACAGTTGATAAGACAACTTGTTAATTTAGTCAATGATAGTGTTTTCCCTAAAGCAGCAAATACCCTCTTCTTTAGAAAAGGCATTTCTAATACTTGCTACCAGTTCTTTTTTTATTTTCGTTTTTCACCTTTCTTGTTTTCCTTTTTCTGGGACAGGAGTGTTTAGGAGTGAGTGGGTGGTGGGTGTGGGAAGGAGATCAATAGGTAAGGGAGTGCTGTAAAATGTATCCGCTGAGCGTCAGACTGAAATAGTCTAACCCACTCCCATTTCTAGTCCCTGGCTTAATGTAATTTCAGGACGAAGGAAAGCAGCCGGATTATAACCCGGGACATGGATTTCCTCTGGGGCCTTGGCTATCTAAGGCCACTCCAGCCCCACAAGGATGTTCATTTGGAAGGGGTTACTTCTTAAACCTGCATTTAGAATTGACTGATACATAGGGCTTGCTTTTGCTTTTCATGTAAACCTGCAACAGTGATGGTCATAGTCAATAACAAAGGCTTGGGCCCTGTCGGTAATGCAAACTGTGAATGGAATGAAGATATCCCAGAATGCCCTGAGCATAGGGCAGTACTTCCTGCTGGCTTGGAAGGACAAAAGGACAAAGCCCGGGAGTGTAGGGGTCCCACCAACAGCTCTTGGAGGCAACAGCCTGCTATCAGCAGTACTCGGACCCTCTGAGAATGCTAATAAGCTGCTGAAGAGCTCAGCTTTCTTGCCATAATTCTATAGTGTGGTTGAGGACCCCATAGTGCTCACTAAATAAAGACAACTAATTGAGAATTTTTTGCACATTTTGCTCAGGGGACTTGTTGTTCATTCGATTCTTTGGGGAGAATGTACCCCTACTGACAAGAGGAACTGATTGTTTTGGCAGGCCTCATGTTACTCTTCCAGGGACTAAGTCTGACTTTCGAAGTATGACAAAAATGTTTAATTTTGATTTTTTTTAATTATGTTGCTGGGAATTATTTTTGATCTCAAAGAATAGACGTTCCAGTGTTCATCTAAAAAAAAAAATGCTGGCAGAGTTTTTTGAATTAAAGCCCTGCTTTTTCTTTTTCTTTTTTTTTTTTTCTCTTAAATTGTATTTTCTGTGGCGAGGCCTACATTTTTGTGTCTGCAGGTGACACGTTGATTGAAACTAAAATTAATAAATCAGCTGAAAAGCTCACACCTACAGCTCACAGCAGGGCCTGGAAAACACGTTTATAAAGGGAGCTTTATGCCCTCATATAAAGAAGGAATAAATTACAGAAGCACTTGTTGCCCTGAGACTTGATTTTGCTTTGCAATCTGGTATCTTATTTTTGGAGGCTTATTGTTAATCAACAGGTTCCTGGTTGCTTTAGCAGGTGACTTTGCTATTAATCTCTTACTTGACCATTACAGCATATTAATGAGAAGGTGTCTAGATGTGGCTCTGTCTTCTGACCAAGGAATTAGTTTAAAAGGTACACTTTTTACTCAATGGCTTGCAGTTAGGTGTGTTGAGGACCAAATGCAAAGTAGCATTTTCTACAGCTTGTGTAGTATTAAGGAGTGTTTTACTAACATATGTGTCTTACTGTGCTTTTCTTCTCTCCTACACTTATTCCTTCGCCATAGAGGGCAATTATGGAACTTACCAGTCTCTGTTCTTTTTTTTTTTTTACAAAATAAAATTATATATAAATAACAAAATGATATCCTTTCTTATTAATGTGCACCCTCATTTTAATTAAACAATGCCAATTTTCTTTGGAGGTGTGTTTGGAATTAAAATGTATGATTTGGGAAGGCAAGACATTCAACATTTCTCACCAGAACGAGATTAATAAATGTCATTATAAGTGCAGGAATTTCACCATCACATTTCCCTTTAGAATCTGAGGTAATTGGAAATGGTTAAGCTTGACAAAAGAAGGAAGTAAATATACCTATGGGGGTAGTTTAGAAATATAAAGAAGAATTGAGGATTTAAGACTCAAATTTGTAATTACAAGGATCTTCAAAGCACATAATGGTTCAGAACAGCCCAGACAACCCCGCATATGAGAAAAACCGCTTTGTTGCAATCTGCAGATATTTCAAAGGACATCTTCTGGCAAAGCATTATTGTTGTTATTGTTCATTTCCTTTCAAATCTTCTGGACAATCTGGTCCACACCTCATGCAGGCTGTCTTTTTCCTAAACCTAAGAAATGTCAAGCTTGGCTTTTCTTATTTTTAACTTTTTTAAATTGAAGGTTTGTGTCAGTTGAGGCATATTTGATCACTGTCTATCTCGCCTTTTCAGACTGAGCCCTGAAGTATCTTCATTCTTCAGGTTTAAGGTCAACACCATCGTCTCTTTTAGTAAGGAATTTTCTAGTTAGGTTTCAGGAAAGGAGGATGTGAGTTCGAGGTGTTCATA
Source organism: Spilogale gracilis (assembly GCA_004023965.1). NCBI lineage: Eukaryota > Metazoa > Chordata > Mammalia > Carnivora > Mephitidae > Spilogale > Spilogale gracilis. The sequence continues at coordinate 59,125 of PITA01004157.1, read as the reverse complement.
GAAGAGCAGAAAGCAAATCACAGGAACGCGTGGGAGTGAACATTCATAGAACCATCACACTTGACATTACTTATGAAGTTTTTGTCCATAAAAATTCATACTAACAAAACATCATCAGCATTATCCTATGGCTGTAATATTAGGCTGCTCCCACAGATGGGAGGAATGGGAAATTTGCTGTCTTCTTAAAAGTGTTGCTCAAGTTACCAGCTTGACTGTTCACTGTAATTACACTTCCAAGCCGACCGCTTCACAGCGAGCAGGGGACTTTTATCTGCTCAAAATCAATATTGATTTCCTAGAGACTGGATCCTCATTCTCAATTTTTGGTTCAGGCCAGAAAGCTAGGGAGAATTTTGGTAAGTATGGCCCCACCCACCTCTGACAACCACAAAAATCAGAACAAAAATAGTTGCCTCTGGGCTTGGTTATCTTCTAAAGCTGAAGAAGAAAAAATAAATCTGTTCTATTCTGGGCAGAAACAGTTTATGCCACCAGTGACACGAAACCAACTGCTTTAGGTTCTCAGGCACAATAGAATAGTTAGTTGTATATGGGGTTGAGCAAGGGGGAAGGGTCTCCTTAGGAGTAGAAGGAAAAGGACGAAATAAAACTCATATTAAAATAAACTCTGGAAGGGACTAGTGTACTCTAGGAACAGTCTGGTTAATTCATTCACATTTGTAGTATGAATTTCTAGAAAACAAAGTTCCAAATATACACCAAATACCTCAGACGGTGGCTGCTCTAGCCTGTGTTTATAAAGGACAGTCACTATTAGAGAAGGTTCCCCTCCCCCAGCACTCCCTCAAGTACTTCCAGCTAGGGAGGTTTTCAGCCCTTTTGTCTTTTTACAACTTAGCAAGATCAGACACATTTCTGCAATGCATATGCAGATTTCACCTCTTGTTACTTTCTCTAATGAGCGTTCACTTAATCAATTTGACAGTAGCCTTTATCCCCCACCCCTTTTTTTTCCTTCGCATCCACTAAGAAAGTTTCCAGAAAAAAAGTGTTAACAGATTCAAGGAAGCATTAGCAACGTGAAGCGGTAGCTGGCCAGACTGGAGTGAATCGCAGGGCTTCACAGTGACACTAGGCTCCTGCCGCCCCGTCTGTCCAGCTTCTCAAAAGAGGAAGCAAGTCTGCCAGTTTAATAAGAAAGCAAGCATTTTACTAGCTAACAGGAAATGATTCTTGTTTGCTCTTTAAGAAGTGAAAACCACTGGTCGCTATATACTAGGATACTTAAGAACAGTACTTTTCTCAGGCGCATATGTCCATTTGGCCAAAAACACTGTTAAAGACAGTCTTGCCAAATGAGAGGAGAGCAAGTGATTCATGTTGGTGCTCTTCCATCGAATTTCCCACCAGGGCACCCTACAGCACATGACCATTCTTGGCCTTGTTAAATACCCCCTCTAACCAGGGAGGTGGAGAGCAGGTGGGTTTCAAACTGAGGTAGTTCACTCTTTCCAGGGAATGGGCGACGAGAGGCAAATTCCAGTTCTCAATCATATTCTCAACTCAGCCTCAAGTCGCATCTGCCGCATCAAGCTAACATATGATGATATATGGCCTAGTTACAGGAAAGTGGCAGGTCCTTAAAAAAAATTTTTTTTTAAGTTCCAGCCCTTCTCTTGCCTGCAGACAGCCAAAGTTTCAGCCCTCATAAAGCCCCAAGCCCCGGCGAAGCCCACTTTACCTCTCACTTTGACTGCCTTCTTCTTCCAGTTCCCTCTGGCTCCCTCCAGCAAAACTCATGCCCTTAATCTTAGCCAGTTTTGTAACTCACCCACTTGAGTCTCTTTCACTTGGCCAGGGCAAAAAAAAAAAAAAAAAAAAAATCACACTAAAAGAAGGAGAATGGAGAGGAAGGAAGGAGGGAAGCCCACCACCCTTCCCCTCACCCTGTTCTGTTCTTGGTTGCTTTAGTCTGTCCTTTTCTGATAACTCACAGTAGCTTTCTCCCCAACATCTATCCATTAAGACCTAGCAACAGGGCACCTGGGTGGCTCAGTGGGTTAAAGCCTCTGCCTTCAGCTCAGGTCATGATCTCAGGATCCTGGATGGAGGCCTGCATCAGGCTCTCTGCTCAGCAGGGAGCCTGCTTCCTCCTCTCTCTGCCTGCCTCTCTGCCTACTTGTGATCTCTCTCTCTGTCAAATAAATCAATAAATAAATCTTAAAAAAAAAAGACCTACCAACAGCCAATTGTTCAACTTTTATATTCTAATTGAATGGGCAATGTGATTCTAAGGTGATCAGGGTCTGGTCCCTATCTGGAGTTTTTGATTTGGGCTTATTAGGTCACTGACAAATCTTTTTTTTCCTGAGCTTGTTGATGAAAGGTGGGAATCTATACAACTCATTGCCCACCTTCTCTAACTGGAGTGGCCTGTTCTCCTTGGCGGGCTGAACCCATTTGCCATACAGAATCTCTAGGTGGGGTTCCTCTGGAGGTCCGGTAATGAGCAATACCTGAGCTAGTTAGCAGCCTGACTTTAGCCAGGATCTCTTGAATTCTAAGGGCTGCACTAACATTTGCAAGTGGTCAGACTAAGTTGATCCACTGTCTGCACTACCTACATCACCTGAGCCCTTTGCTTCTTACTGGCAAAACAGAAGGGTAGGTCCCATCCCAAGATCTACTAAACCAGAATCTGAATTTTAACAAGATCCCCAGGTAATTCATACGTACATTTCTTTAATCACCCAAGGATCTTTGAGAAGGCAGGGATACACAGTACCCTTCTGAGTCCTTTCAATGCATTTTCTCTCTTCTAATCACAGTTTCTAACAAGGCAGAGAGGATATGGAGTTTGAGTTGGAAGGGAAAGAGGAATAGTGGGAATCAGCAGGTTTAACTCCATTATTATTAACTTGATTTTCAGATATGCTAGCTTAAAAAATCATTTTAGTATATATGCAATAAAAATATATGCTAGTAGGCCCCTATTTCTTCTGAAAATAATTTGGAATTTTGTCTCTCTTTCTTTTATTTTTTCTTGTGCAAAAGCACCCTGAAATGCCTTTTACTTATTGGTCTTTTCTCTTTATTGAGCTGGTAATTTAACCCCAATTTCTATTTTTAGTTAAGATTCCTTCCTTCCTTCCTTTTCCTTTCTTTCTGTTTGCTTTCTTTTTAAAGATTTATTTATTTATTTATTTATTTATTTATTTATTTATTTATTTATCTATCTATCTATCTATTTATTTATTTGAGATTTTATTTATTTGACAGAGGGAAACACAGTCAGAGAGGGAGCACAAGCAGGGGGAGTGAGAGAGGGAGAAGCAGGCTTCCCGCCAAGCAGGGAGCCCGATGTGGGGCTCGATCCTGGGTCTCCGGGATCATGACCTGAGCTGAAGGCAGTCGCTTAACCAACTGAATCACCCAGGCGCCCCGTATTTAGTTATTTATTTGACACAGAGAGACAGCGAGAGAGGAAAGCAGGGAAAGTGGTAGAGAGAGAGGCAGGGAGCCCAATGCGGGGCTCGATGCAGGGCTCAATTTCCAGGACTCTGGGATCATGAGCTGAGTGGAAGGCAGATACTTAAGGACGGAGCCATCCAGGTGTCCCTAAGATTCGTTCCTTCCTTCCTTTCTTTTTTTTTTTTTTAAGATTTTATTTATTTATTTGACAGAGAGAGAGAGAGATCACAAGTAAGCAGAGAGGCAGGCAGAGTGAGAGGAGGAAGCAGGCTCCCTGCTGAGCAGAGAGTCCAATGTGGGCCTCGATCCCAGGACCCTGAGATCATGACCTGAGCCGAAGGCAGAGGCTTTAACCCACTGAGCCACCCAGGCGGCCCCTAAGATTCATTTCTATGTAAACTTCATTCCAGACAACCCTGTAGTTGTTTTTTTTTTTTAAGATTTTTATTTATTTATTTGACAGAGAGAGACGCAGTGAGAGAGGGAACACAAGCAGGGGGAGTAGGAGAGGGAGAAGCAGCTTCCTGCAAGAGCAGGCAGCCTGATGCAGAACTCCATGACCTGAGCCAAAGGCAGACACTCAATGACTGAGCCACCCAGGAGCCCCAACCCTATAGCTTTCCTGAGTTTACAGAGGACCTCCTGAAGGTGTTCCTGGTATCTGCTCCAGAGGATGCCTTTGCAAAGGCTTAGCCATTAGTTCTCCAACATCTGACCATTATGCCCTCATGTCCCTGAGCAGAACAGTGGGTGAGGGCAGGAAGTGGAGAGAGCATGGCCCCCAGGGCAGAGACGCTAGGACTAACAAAGCTCGTTCCACATAATGAATGCCTAGGACCTTTGGCAAGCAACTGAACATTTCTCAGGCCCTGGATTCTGCTCGGTGAAAAAGAGATCATAACTCGAAGGGTTGGGTTGATAAAAGAGGTAACAATTCAAAAAGGCCCACTGCAAAGCGGCAGGTTGGTAAATGCGAAAGAGAGGGTGTTTGCCTTTGTCTCATGCTTTCTTGGCAAGACCTCTGAAGAGCGAGTCAAAAAGGAAGTTTTCTGTCCTTCTTCCAAGAGCAAAGGCCCTCAGTTATTTGGAGGTAGGTAAGAATCCATGCTCCTTGGTGTGATGATTATAAATAGTCCCCACTTATTAAACACCGGTGATGTGACAGTTACATTTGACTAGTACTCTACCCTTCCTGAACCATTCATCCCTGTTCTGTGAAATGGAGATTATAATGCATAATAGGATTGTTGAGGTTGGTTAAAGAGGTTGCTTTACATTCATTACCTCACTATATTCTCCCAACAACCTGGTGTAATAGACCACGTTTGCCCCCATTTTACAGCTGAGGACACTGAGGTTCAGAGATATGAAGTAATTCACTCAGGGCCTCGCAGCAGAGAAGAACCACGTTTGAACTCTGGATCTCTCTAATCCAATACTTCTGTGCCCTCCATTGTACTTCCTATGCCTTAGGGAAACTGATAAGTAAAAGGGAGACTGGCTAAAGGGAGTTAACTTCAGTCTTTTCAATCCTTAATAACATTTCAGTTCAATCCAAAGAAGGGCAGTGATTTCCAAACTTATCTTTTTTAATCTGCAAAAGAAAATCTGCAACTAACTGAGAAGAGAAGTTTCCCCCTAAATGGTGTCAAATCTTGGCAGTATTTTAATAAAGCAGTTCTTTCACCTCTGAAGGATTATCAAGTTGGATGTCCAGACCTGCAAAGCAGCAAGATTTGGTTCTTTACTCTGTCCTGAATAGAGTCAGAGCTTCAGTTTTAGGAAAAACAATCTCCATCAAAGGTCATCATGTCCAGGAGCACATGGTGCTCAGAGTTATATGGATGTTATGGGCCAAGGTGAATTGACCTTGGCCTCATGAAAAGGTGAGTCACCCTAATACAGAAAGAAGGGGCTTGAGGAATGATGGGAAATCCAAGTGCCTCCCTTGGGGACCAGTTGAGGAAGGGAGAGGCAGAGGAAAAAAAAAATAGGGAAATGGAGAAAAGGGTTGTACAAAGAGAAGCAAGGGCTTGGTGCCCTTTAAAACAGCACAGACCATCCAAACTCAGGCTGTGATGCTGACCCAGCATCTCACATTCACTCCAGCGATGAGCATCAGTGTTCAGTCCACGGGTGGAAGACGTATTTCCTATGCAGTCTGTGGGTAGGCGTGGCACGTGAAAATGCTTGTGTCTACAAATCATGTGCTCCCACATAGAAATATTCTTGAAAACCCAAAATGGAATTAGACTTGATAACAATTGCATTGCAGGAAAAAATATGTCTCTTCTCCTTTGCATTGGGGGCAGCCTAGAAAAAATACGACCCTGACCTTAGTTAGAATGGCCCTTCAGAACCCCAGCCTCGGTTGGCTTCCTTGCTCCTTGCTATTTCCTAGAACTCTGGTAGGGGTATACCTGAGAATAGGGTCAAATTAAGAACAGTCTTCAAAATGGATCAAGGTCATTATTTGTTCTGCATCAGTGTTACTGAAGTGTCTTGTTTTACATAAAGTCCAAGGGAAGTATTTTAATTTTGTTTACCTATAATGTAATAATATTATGGCTGATAATAAAATGAGCTGCATTTTAGTGACCCTTTGATTTAAAAAAAAGAAGGAGAAAGAAAGAAATTTGCTAAGATAAGCAACTCCCTTCTCCCTTATACTGGACTTTCTTCTTTTAGCCATTTATTTCTTGCTCAGCAAAAATAGCAAGGACTCCAGAAGTCTGCTTTATTAATAAAGGCAGATGTAATTTGAGTGGCTGATGAAGCCAAGATAGCATTCCAATTCAAATAGTTTGAAATCTAACATGTTTGATATTTAAACTAAAATATGAGCATCCTTTTATTCTTATAGGTAAAAAAAATTCAAACCCCCTTTCCTACTAAAGGGTTATTAGGAAAATAACTGCTCCGGGTTAATCAGCAAGGCATTGCTGTGTTGAGGTTGCTTAACTCTTAAGGAAAAATTTCTGGGCAAGCTCAGTCTCTTGGAAGCTGAATCCTGAAAATAAGAATACCCCAAATATTTCTGTTTGGGGATTGTGTGTTCTGGTTAGGTATTCGCGCTCCCCGCCCCAAACTCTTCAGATTGTTCTCTTTCTGTGAGACCGTGTCCTTGTCCCAAGAAGCCCCCTGGATTGGTAACTCCCTAATCTGTCTGCATCCTGGTTTTATTAGGTAGAGGGCATCAAGTGGTAATGTACTTTAAAAAAAAATAGACAGGTTTGTTTTTCTAACTGTCAGCAGTGTTTTGGCTATTTTGAGAATGTAGGACAGGGTGAAGGATCAGTACCAGCATTCTCTTTCCTGTGTATCAGAGCCGCTTAGCAGTGATTAATCAGGACATTAGGTTTTGTACTCTTGGTTCAGGTCATTTGCCTATGAGCTGCTCGAGCCTTTTACAAAGGCATACTGCATATGTTTCTGGGTACCTTTTTGAGAGAAGATTTAAATTGGCCAGATGAATAATACTTTGTTACAAGTGTTTTGCCCTAGGCAAAAAGGTTTTCTTCATATTATCATAGCCTGAAGCGGCGATCCTCAAGCTGATGTGACTGGTGTTACGCTGTCACATGGCGATGATGTAAGAACAGGCCTCTCTGTGTCAGACAAATCTGGATTTAGGGGAATTATAGCAGATGTTGCAAAATGGCAACAGTTTAGCAAGTTCCTTTTATCCCACTGTTGGGAGGCAAGACGACTAAGTGTACCAGACAGAAAAGAATGTTTTCTTTGATCCTTTACACTCTAGGGTAGGGACTTCCCCAGTTAGAGAACATCGTTAATGATACAGTTATACAGTCACTGATGGATCAGAATACAGAATTAAGGGTGGGATTTTCTTTTTTTTTTTTTAGTATTTGTTTTGATTGAGCTTAGTATTTGTGGTCATTTACATCATAAGCTTCAGAAACCCTCTAAGGTTTTATTCTTAGTAAAGAAAGCCTAATTCAGTGGAATACACTGAAAAACTAAGCTGCACAATAAATATTTTAACCCTGGCAACCTTATCCACTCACAGCTATTATGAATAGCTAAACGATATGAATTCTAAGACAGGGAAAAATAGAAAATACTGTAGATATTTTAGTTTTCACACTCTGATAAGTATTAAGGAGTATTATTCAACCTGGAATACCAGGTTCACTGCATTGTCAGGGTTCCCGCAAGTCTTCGTTTCTTCAAAGAAAAAGCAGTTTTCAAAAGCTTTGGATTTCACTGATCCAGATTCTTTTCCATTATATTCTAATAAAATCAATTCACACACATGATCAAGGTGAGTGGGCAGATGACAAGAAGACGTTTCCTGATGGAAGTGACGCCAGGTTTGATTTATGGGAAATGTGCTGTCACTTCCGTGCATTTCTAGGACTCTCTGAGTCTCAAGAACCGTCTTTTGGAAATGTAGTATGAAACATCACTGCAGCATGTTGTCCATAGAACCTCGAAAGAAGTTCTGGAAAAGACAGCAATGCATGCAGGACAGCAGGAAATAATTCCCACTAGGTAAAGGTCTGCCCATGATTACTAAAACACACACAAGCATTATAAATTTGCTGGGCTTTTTGCACAAATATTTATTGATCATTTCCACTGGAGCATTCGATAGTGAAATGGATGCAAACATTTAAGCCATTTCTTTCTATCTTTTCAAAGAGTACTTTAAAATTTCTTGAAGTATTTTTATTTGCCAATTGTGATCACTGCTTGGAACCCTGAAATAATGACTGTATCCTAGTTTTACAGGCTGTTGTCAATATAACAAAGAAAAAAAATGACTATAAGGTATGTTTAAAGAACATCAGTGTATGTTTTTTGGAAGATATCTAAGGTAAAGACAACACAGGAGCAGTCTGAAAGAAGTCTGTCAACAACGCCGCATCATCTTTTGTGAACTACTATCTGTAGTTGTATTTTATTATCTTTGTACATTTCACCTACTTTACCACTGTCTGACCTGGAGAAAGGATTTGCTGACGCAGCACAGAGAATGTTGGGGAAGAGATTGGGTTTTCTCACTTGAATAATAGATATTACATAGAAATGGACTATAATTCCATACATTGTCATCCTCTAAAAAGATAAACCTATGTCCTCAAAATAAGCATGCTAGAAATCAATGTAAAACTCATATTTGAAAGATTCCAAGATCATATTTTATTTCGATCTAAAACTCGATACATCTGTCCTACTAAGCTTTAAAAATGGGAGCTTCTGGCGTGCCTGGGTGGCTCAGTGGTTGGGCCTCTGCCTTCAGCTCAGGTCATGATCCCGGAGACCCGGGATTGAGCCCCGCATCGGGCTGCCTGCTCGGCGAGAAGCCTGGTCTCCTTCTCTCACTCCCCCTTTGTGTTCCCTCTCTGGCTGTGTTTCTCTCTGTCAAATAAATAAAATCTTTAAAAAAATAAAAATAAAAATGGGAGTTTCCTTAAAAACGGCTGAACCCTAACTCTGAATTTGAGATTACATGATAAAATGCAAACATTTATTGGACATCGTGCATCTAAACCGCTGACTGAATCCTTTGCTATGATTTCAATTAACCTCTTAATCATCCAAAGCCAGGTCAATAATACAATTTATATTTGGTTACAAAGACAGCCATAATGATTGGCTTAAGATTTGTACTACATATATGGGTATTTCTGCAGACATGAGAAGGGGGAAAAAAGAAAGTGGCTTTGCAAAATCTACAGTGTCTGAGTCTACAGGACTGCTAAAAATCTTTCCAAAAAAGTGTCTCTGCCCTGCCCCCCGGTTTCCTTGCAATGTCTGTCCCAGATATCTCAAAAAACAGCAAATGCCCATCTTTTCCAGAAATCCCAATACAACTCTCAAACATCCTGGCAGCAGACCTAATTCCCACCTATATGTAGCTCAGTCTAAGAACAATTTGGAAGAGTCCGCAGCATCTGTTGTCCCACTGTTGAAATAATTCGCAGTTAGCCAAAGTAGGAAAGGCAAACAATCCTTTTTCATATTTGCATACTTGGAATTTGGCTTTTTGATTCATGATTGTTCCCATTAGCTTTGAAAATTCACGTTTCTGTGTAGTTGCATGTTTTGCTTGAGTGAGCTCAAATTATGCTCTTGCCTCAAATATTATTACAAGTGTAAATACTTTGGAGACATCAGTGTCTGCTACTGATTTGGGGGTGTTTGTTTTATTGATTTTCATCTGGCGAGTTTAAAATATGAGCAAACTTTTCATGGAGGGTTTGGGACATTTGTTTGAACACTCCTGGAGTAATTGGAAATGCAACAATTGTTTAAAAAGTGGCATTGTCCATGAAAAGATTTAGTGAGGGATGAAGAAATTTCTTGAACCTAAAGACCTAATCTGGTGATCCAATTCTCCCCACTGTGTCCATTCCCGTGAAACTCCATTTACTTGCCCCTATCCATCACTAGCCTCCCGGCATCCTACCTAGCCAATCCTCTAGGTTTCCCACATTGTCTCCTCTTTTGTCTTTTCAGTCTAAACAGAAGAACAACAGATAGGGTTCTGAAGGGCAGGGAGCATCAGGAGCTGCAGGAGAATGGCTGAGATGAGGGTCAGAGTCCTGCCCCTACTGCCAACAGTTTCTAGGGTTTGTGCTGCCCGGCTGAACAGTGTTCAAAGGCTTTGCTGGGCTTTGTTCCACTGTGTAGGGATTAGGCCTGGCGGTCTGAGAATTTGCCTTCTAATTAAAAAGGATAAAAGATAGAAGTAGCATTAGACTAAAACAGAGCAGTGATACTTCACAGGCTGATTTTTTTTTAAAGTCACAAGACGACGCTAGAAGTTGTCAGGATATTTTATTTCCTTGGTATTCTACTCAAATTAAAAAAGGAAAACTTTGGAAACTCTCCCCAACTGTTTGCAGGGCACATGGACGTCTAATTGCATCTAAAATATCTGCTATTTACAGTGAGGCTGTTCGGTGGGGGCATTTGCAGTCAGATTGGAGAAGGAAGGCTGCTCTCAGAGCCACCTTCCTCTTTTTCAGATGCTGGCAAGAAATTAATTCTACCAAAAGTGAACTCTGCCTTTCACTTCACCTCAGTGTGCCTGGCTCTCAAGCCTTCCAATGCCTACCCTACCTACTCTCTTTTCAAGGATCAAGCATTCCTTTCATCTCCTTGCAGCTGTGGACACTATCTTAACCAGGTGTGAAATGCAATCAAGAAATAATTCTGACCTCAGAGTCTTTTAAAAATTCTCAATAGCAATCTGATGAAGGGCGATTTTTTAAATCTTGCCCATCAGTACGGCTCTGTGTTGTGACAGTCAACGTGATTCTGTGCCTCCATTTTGTTAAGAAAGAAGCCACCCACAGATTCAGGGGCAGACTGGCAACGTCCAGACAGGTGACGCCCCAGCCTAAAAGGGGCTCGCCTGCCATCCCGGGCGGCCCTTTCCGCCCCGTCTAGAGAACTGTATGCTGACTGACACTTGTTGACTTGAAGGGGCAGCTGAGAGTGATTTCCCAAGTACTCCCGAGACTGCCTCTACTCACTCTATCAGAGGAAGGAATTTGAGGTGAGACTTTCTATTAGAAATGCTGATGAGATGATATAAACTCCTGGAGGTGGGTTTTTTGTTTTGTTTTGTTTTGTTTTTTAGGGGCAAGAAAAGGAGGAAAGAGTTTTGTGGAGGACTTAGAGCTTTCAAAGCCACTGAGCTCAGATTGCATACAAGAATAAAGGAATGCTCCCTTGTTCCCACAGAGCTCATGTTACGTCATGAAGCCAAAGGACTGGATTTCTTATTTTCCACTTTTCTTATTTTTATTTTCATTTTGATCAGCATAAACAAGTCAAGTTCCCTCCCCCCCCTTAGTGAAGGGATGTTTTTAAAGCCCGAGACAGTAATGACCTTCATCTATTTCAGAGAAACGCATAACTATGCTTACGCTGGCTTTTCTGAAAAATCCATATCATCATCATTATTATTATTTGCTTAATTTTATCAAATTGCAAGTTACTAATTGATTACATTGGGCACAAGTGGAAACATGGAAATCTTGGGAAGGACACAGAGCTATCTCACCACCTACCATATAATTTTTTGGGCTAAGTCTGTAAATAATGTAAATGTTGTCTTCGTCATGGGACAGAAGCCAGTATTTCTAATTTTCAACACTTTAACTTTTTTTTTTTAAAGTTTAAGTGGAATTAATATGTCAGTGGCTATAGTTTGAAAAAAAAGTATGAATTACATTATGCAACCATACAAAATATTTAAGAAACAATGCTTGTGAAATAATCCATATCGATTTCCATCATCAGCTTTGTGTAAAAGAATAAAAAGGTTCTCTCCAGTTCTGAGTTCAGGGACAGCCATGGTAATTTATGTTAAGTTTCAGTCCCTTCTTTTATTTTTGTCTTTTTGAGATGACCATTCCCCCTGCTGATTTTCCAAATGTAGCAAAGCTGGGTCTACTAGTTCCACTCTAAAGGAAATAAAGATAATAATCTGATTTAGACATTGAAGAACATCAGTATGAATGACCACAGTAGTAGGTAACAGTGAGTCAACACTTCCCTTTCCAGTTCCAGCTCCCCTTTAGCATTTAAAATATGTCAGCCAGTCGTACAAAGCCAAGCCATTTTGAGAATGTAATTCACAATATTTTGGCTTCTATTTTTCACCAGCTTCTGAGTAATATATTGTACAAGAAAGAGGTCTTTGTTGTGTTTATAATACATGTATAACCTGGTGGGAAGCCGAATAAAAAATGTATATTATTTGCATAACTTGAACTAAAGAACCTAATGCATTATTGGGTCTTGAATGTCTTAAATTTAAGTGAGCTGGCTTAAGAGTAATATTACTCTATTACGGTTCTGTAATTCATATAATGAAATCATATGGCTAAAAAAAATTTAAGGTTTTAACAATGATAAGTGGAACCTGATTTTTGAACTCCTTTTTAATGAAAACAGTAATTTATAAACTGGCACATGTGTGCCCCTTTTTGTTTGCTGACAATAAAAGGCTGTTGAATTTGTATCCTTTCATCTGCTCTCCCCTCGGTGCATATGAGAGAAGCCCATTTAGCCTAATGGTGCAGGCATGAGGGACTAACCACCTCCTGGAAAATCAAGGGATCTGCCTCCCAGACACAACGACTGACTGGAATGTCTGGACCCCCGCGCAACTTTCTCTGTCCAGACGGACACCCCACCCAACCTGCCTCCTTCGCGTCCACCATGCGAGCCATTTGAGCAAGGTGCACTAGACTGAAGTTCCAAAGCTCTCCAACTTTGCACCACACGTAGAAAAGGAGAACAGACTTCACATCGGTGGTGGGATCATCTTCCAATCTATGGGTGAGGGATGTCCTCCTTTAGTAGAAACATAAACCCATAGCAATGCACCCTCCTCTACTCAGGAAATGTGCTTTAGCTTTTAAAATAGCTGAAGTTACTTAATATTTGTATCTAGAGAACAGGCTCTTAAGTGCTTCTAATGGTACTATCCTAGAGGTTCACCTTGCTGGCCTCGCTGAATGTTCTAACTTACAGCTAAAGAGAGATTATTCTTATCCACTTATATTTGGAAATAATGGATATACTATATAACCGATCTTGGAATGCTCCTTTCTTCCTAAACTAAATAAGTGATTATTATGTATATTAACTATTTTACTTCACCACGACTAAAATATTTCTTGAAAGGACCTAGGAATAACAAAATTAAACTAACAGAATGAAAAATAAAAAAGTGATCAAATGTACAAAAGCAAAGAGAGACTGTTTAAAATAACATATCATAGGGGCTCCTGGGTGGCCCAGTCATTAAGTATCTGCCTTCGGCTCAGGTCATGGTCCCGGAGTCCCAGGATCAAGCCCCCACTCGGGCTCCCTGCTCAGCAGGAAGTCTGCTTCTCCCTCTCTCACTCTCCTTGTGTTCCCTCTCTCACTGTGTCTCTCTCTGCCAAATAAATAAAATATTTTTAAAAAATAAGTAAAATAAAATAAGATATTATACATTTGGGATACATACTCCTATTTCTTTTCAAATATGAAGGTCAAATATGAGCTACATTGTCTCTTCTTAATTTGATTTAATTTTTTTAAATTTTAAAACTGCTCATGTAGGGCCAGGAAAGAGTATTTTTACTTAGTGTACTTTTTCCTACAGATGATGTAATTGATCTCCTTCCTGCAAACACAACCCTACAGGCATGATGGTGATATTAGTTAACTGTAATCTAAATGACTATGTTAAGAATACAATAATTCATTATTTTTAATCTTAATTTTAAAAGGCAAGGTCTGAAACAGACCAGCTCCACTGGAATATCCTTTCAAAAGAATAGAACCATCACACTAGTTCCGCAAATGGCATCCTAAAAATCCTTCCGGTTGACTTTCTGCCTTTTGTTTCTGGAAGGAGAAAAATGGGGGAGGGGAGAGTTTGGAGAGGAGGCTTTGGCTTGAAAACTAGACTTGGACAAATTGCAAGCTCAGAAAACAGATTTCTTTATCTGCAAGCCAGGTTGGAGCGCATCCCCAGACTGCTATTCTGAGCCATCTCGTCCAGTTGAGAAGACTGCCATCTCTAGGATGGCATATGAGCTGGATACTTTTTCACTCATGTCTCTGGATTTTTTTCAGCCTTAGGTCTCTCCTAAGCAGGAAAATTCCAGTTTTGCCAGTCTGTGTTTTGGTGACATGGACTCCCATCTACCTGTGTGGGGCTGAGATCATAAAACCCCTTTCACTGGCAATGCGATGTGGATTGGAACCAAGGTCATAGGGTAAATCGCCAGTGCTTTATCCTGGAAGCCAAGCCCTTGATAAGGGGCACCCTTTGATGTTGAGAACGATAGTTGGCTTTTTCAGAACTTATATCCAAAACAGTAATACGTAATGCATTTGCTTTCATCGTACAGCTGCTCATACATGGTTGAAGGTTAATTTAAAGATTACTTAATGAGAAGAGCTACTTTAAATCAATCAAATGCTTTAGAAAGCAAAAATGATCCTCCACTACCAAAAAAACAAAAACGGCAAGCAAAGAAACCTACATTTTTCAACTTCTTCCCAATAATTCGTTACATCCTCTTTTAATACAAGCCAGCAGCTGCCTGGTTGAATCTCTCTCATTAATATTGCCTCCTTCTCCATGGCTGCAACACAGTAAAATTATTTATAGTATACAGTGCCTCTTCTACCAGGTGTGAAGACTACAGCTGATGCATGGAATGACCATATCTACTATATTGGTAATAAAGGGTTTCTACCCGGCACTTAATGCAATAAAAAGCTGTTCATTTTTTTCATATCCTTTGGTTCTAAAGATTGTGTGTCTTCTTTTTTACCTGAACAGTGTAAACATGGAGCACAGGCATTAGCTTTTCATAGGTTTGTGCTAGATGCTTAATCGAGGCAAATGCTACTCACAATACCCAGGACTTCTGTAGTTTTTCTGTAATAAAATCATTACTTCATCTGAGCCCCAGAATCAGTAATCTGATTCTTCTTTTTCTTGTGACATCTGGTTTTGTTGAGCCTCACCCTGACTGGATTTCAGAAGATGTTAGAAAGAGAACTAACATAAAAATTGGGGTGGGGAGGAACAAAGCAAGAGATCTGAAAGCTAAGTCAATAATAAGTGGTAGGTTACATCAAAATGAATGCCAAGTCTATACAAAAATCAGAGGTAGAAAAAAATCTAGTTTCCTCTTTAAAACAGAGGGCAGCCATGCAACACCTGGGTGGTTCAGTTGGTTAAGCGTCTGACTCTTGCTTTTGGCTCAGGACATGATCTCAGGGTCTTGAGATCAAGCCCTGAGTTGGGACCCATGCTGGGTGGAGAGCCTGTCTGAGGTTCTCTCTCTCTCTCCCTCTGCCATCCCCCTTCCCTCTATTAAAAAAAAAAGAAATAAAGAAAAAGAGGGCAGCCACACTATTTAACTTTCTTCTAATTATTTATTTATTTTTTAAAAGATTGTATTTATTTATTTGACAGAGAGAGAGAGCGATCACAAGTAGGCAGAGAGGCAGGCAGAGAGAGAGGAGGAAGCAGGCTCCCTCCTGCTCCATCCCAGGACCCTGAGATCATGACCTGAGCCGAAGGCAGAGGCTTTAACCCACTGAGCCACACAGGCATCCTAATTATTTATTCTTGCAAAAAAAAGAATGCTATGAACATGAGTTAGGTTTTATTGGCCTCTGTAAATCCAGGATGCTCCTGACCCACTCTGTACATAGACAGAAACATAACTCATAACAATAACTACCCTTCACGAGTGCTTCCTATGTACCAACTCAGTTAATCATCATTTCATCCCTACTTTCCTAGGCAGAAAACTGAGGCTCCAAAAGGTTAGGCATTTCAGTCAAGGTTACACAGCTGGATTAAAGCAGCTATGACTTGAATCTAGTAGTTGGTTTGAAAGCCCTACACTTCTAACTACTAGGCTATGAGCGAGTAATCACTATCCTGTGGAAAAGGAAGTCCTAGAATAATGCATCCTCTTTTTTTTTTTTTAAATTAAGTATGGCCTTTTAGGGGCATCTGGGTGGTTGATTTGGTTAAGCAACTGCCTTCCACTCTAGTCATGATTCCAAGGTCCTAGGATCGGGACGCACATCAGGAGCAGGGAGTATGCTTCTCCCTCTACCTCTGCTTGCACTCTCTCTCTTCTTCTGTCAAATAAATAAAATCTTAAATAAACAAACAAACAAATATGTGCTTTTAAACAGCACAGACTGTACAGACCAAGTGCCTAGTTTCAAGTCTTTTACTGGTTCTATGATGTAGGGCGACTTAACCCATCGTGACAGTTTGCCTAGTCTGAAAAATGATAACAGTAATAGTGTGCTGGTAGGATTAGATGAACCGTTAAAAAAACTCTTAGAATTGCAACTGCTTTGACATGGCCAACACTTAAGAAGTGTCTTATTTTGTGGGTGTTCAGTAACCAAGAGGTGATTTTTCTTTAGCTTTAGTCATGTACATTTCTGTGACATCAATGTCCCACGCTGTTTACGTGGCCACAATATTGTCAGGACACGTGTCTGCTGTCGCCGAACAGCCCACTGACCAAACAGCCCTTTCACTAGCAGTGAAAAGAAAATGGGGGGTCTTTTTTCCTTTATCAGAGCTCCTCATCAGAATTATAAAGTTCTTAGGGAGGAACAAAATGTTCGGGTTTAAGAAAGTATTGATTATATCTTAGTACACTTGGAAAATCAAAATGCAAAACCTAAAAGCATTTTTTTAAAGATTTTATTTATTAGGCACCTGGGTGACTCAGTGGGTTAAGCCTTTGCCTTCGGCTCAGGTCATGATCTCAGGGTCCTGGGATCCAGGCCCGCATCCCGCTCTCTGCTTCTCTGCTCAGCAGGGAGCCTGCTTCCTCCTCTCTCTCTGCCAGCCTCTCTGCCTACTTGTGATCTCTCTCTCTCTGTCAAATGAATGAATAGAATCTTAAAAAAAAAAAAGATTTTATTTATTATTTGACAGAAAGAGACACAGCGAGAGAGGGAACGCAAGCAGGGGGAGTAAGAGAGGGAGAAGCAGGCTTCCTGCTGAGCAGGGATCCTATGACCCTGGGAACATGACCTGAGCCGAAGGCAGACAATTAACGACTGAGCCACCCAGGTGCCCAACCCAAAAGCATTTTAAAATTAGCTCAGAAATTCAGAAAAATTGGAAGTGTGCTTCAGACATCATGAAACACAAAGTCAGATTCTCACAACTTGTCAACGGAAGCCTTCCGGTCACTCGTGGACGCCCCCGGCGCTGGTGTACACATCAGACTGCACGTAGCTGCATACACTCTCTGGGCTTCACTAAGTGTCCGACTGTGATGTTAATGGCTCCTTTGAAGAGGTTAAAAGCATATTGAGAGCAGCAATCGATGCAACCGTGTTTATATGTCATAATTTTCTCAAATATTAGGCTACACCTTAATCAGAAATGCATGCACCAGATTACAAGATAAAGGACACTTGTCACACTCATAAATATTGCGTGTCATCTTTACTTCAACCCAGTGTTTTTTTTTTAGCATAGCGCATGCAATGATTATGTTCATAATCTAATGCTAAATAAAAATGTATTCCTAGAAGGCTTTATAGAAATTTGGGCAAAACTCTCAGAAATATTTAGCCTAAACTGCTGCTTATTTAAATTGCTACATTTTTATTTCAATATTTTTTGGTCATTTGGAAGTCAGGACCAGTTTCCCTGGGAAGTCAACAGAAGTTTGGCAGGGAGGTGAGCTCTGCAGGGCAGAGAGCAAGAGGAAGAGGGGAGCTCAGAAGGTCACTGTGAAATTTTGGACACCTTTCTGCAGCTTTAATAACTCAAACCCAAAATAGTACTCAGGGAAAGGCAGAATTAGGGAGAATGTTGAATTGGGAGTCAGCGGTTTGGGCAGTTTTACTTCCAGCTAAGTTCTAGAAACACAGGGAGAGAGCCTATGTTCTTCTTTTTTTTTTTTTTTAAGATTTTATTTATTTGACAGAGAGAAACACAGCCAGAGAGAGAACACAAGCAGGGGGAGTGAGAGAGGGAGAAGCAGGCTTCCCGCCGAGCAGGGAGCCCGATGTGGGACTCGATCCCGGGTCTCCAGGATCATCACCTGAGCCGAAGGCAGTCGCTTAACCAACTGAGCCACCCAGGAGCCCCGAGAGCCTATGTTCTTGAAGGAAACAGGAATCCATACACAAAATGGATCTCACCTGGCAGTGGGGACACTGCCCGCATCTGCTCGTGATGACTCCCTGACGGGAGATTTCTAAAAGGGAGTCCAGACGCCTTTCTGCAGCAGCTAGCTGCTGGTCCATGTGGACCAACCTGACATGTGGACCAAGGAAAAACTGAAGCACAATGTGGCTTTTCTTTTCTTTGCATTTCCTTGTTTTGATCGTACTATTCATGTTCTTTATCAAAATGCCTTTCTCCAATTTCCTCAGCCCAGTGGTTTGAATGTTTGCATGAAGTAGACACATATCACTACATATGAACCGTGAAATGTATTTGGAAATAAATGTTTTAATTAAAATTGACATTTCTGAGCCTACTGCTGAGAGCAGCTGCTTTTTCTCTAAAATTACTTTGTCCATCTCCATAGGAGCCCAATATAAGAGGAGTTTCCATCCCACTTTAATACTAATTTAATATCAAAAGAACAGCATTACTGTGTATACACAAATTTTCTTCTTTGGGTTGTTAAACTAGTTCTAACAGAATATAAACAGGTTTTTCACTCTCATAAAGCGTTCACCTGCCTTGTGTATTTCCTCAAATGCATTTAACAAGATGGCTGTCCAAGACGGATGGAATAGAAGCTCTCTTGTGCTGAGTGCATGGATGGAGGCGAGGGTCAGGACACAGACATTGGTGCCTGCTCCTACCCCATCTCTTCAGTGTGCTGGGCGGGGGGCAGGGTGCAGGGTGTGGAGTCAGAGGAAGCTGAATGCCATCCAAGAAGCATCAGATGTTTTGGGAATAAGCATGACTCACCTGGACTGGGCCTTTAGTATGTGGTAGGCAGCACTGTAATCCTCAGGGAGCTTACATTTTAGTGGGGGAGGGAGGCAGAACATAAGTTACATAGCATATTAGCATGTCACGGTCGTTATAGAGAAATACAAAGAAAGAAGGGAGAAAGAGAGGTCCAAGAGGGAGAGTGTTTGCTCTTCAGAAAAGAGGAGGTTAGGGAGCAGGAGAGGCTGGTGTGGCAGGAGCGAGCAGAGCAGAGGGAGAAGATGAAGTAAGGCAAAGGAAGCCATGGGAAGGACTCTGACCTTTACTCTCAGCCCCTGGAGGGTTTTCGTTAGTGGGTTGCCATGATTTGACCTACTTTTTTTGTTTTGTTTTAAAGATTTTATTTATCTATTTGAGAGAGAGAGAGAGAGAGCACGCGCATGAATGGGAGGGGGTGGGAGAAGCATGCTCCCAGCTGAGCAGGAAGCCTGAGGACACAGTGCTCAGTCCCAGGACCGTGAGATCATGACTTGAGCCAAAGGCAGATGCTTAACGGACTAAGCCACCCAGGCACCCGTTAATCTACGTGGTTTTTTTTTTTTTTTAAGATTTTATTTATTTGACAGAAACACAGATAGACAGAGGGAACACAAGCAGGGGGAGTGAGAGAGGAAGAAGCAGGCCTCCTGCAGAGCAGGGAGCCCCATGCAGGACTTGATCCAGGGACTCCAGGATCATGACCTGAGCCGAAGGCAGACGCTTAACGACTGAGCCACCCAGGTGCCCCTGATCTACTTTTTAAAAAGATAACTCTGGGTGCTGTGTTAAGGACAGATCTAGCCCTTTTAACCTCTTCACATATTATAATCCCCATATTACAGATGAGTAGCTAACACACAAAGAACTTAAGTGATTTGTCCAAAGAGACACATAGAAAGTAAGAAATGAGCTTTCTTTTTCTTTTTTTAAAAAGGTTTTATTTCTCTATTTGCGAGAGAGAGAGAGAGAGAGAGAGAGAGAGAGCGAGAGCGACAGAATATGGTGGGGTGAAGGGCAGAGGGAGAAGTAGGCTCTGCTGAGCAGGGAGCTTGATGCCGGCCATATCCCAGGACTCCGGGATCATGACCTGAGCTGAAGGCAGACGCTTAACTCACTGAGCCACCCAGGTGCCCCGGAGATGGGTTTTCAAACCCAAACTGCCAGGGTACAAGCTCTAGCTTCCAACTGCTATACTCTCCAGCCTCTCCAAAAAATAGAACCAGAAGTGATACATTCGGCCAGAGCAGGGGCTTACTTTTAATGGGCAGCCGGAAAATGTGTATAACGATATAACTTAACATTGCATTGATAAGAGGATATCAAATATGCCACCCACTCCCACACTTCAGGAAACACCAATGCCAATGACTGAAGTCTCTTCCTCTAACCTAGATCTTACACTGAGTCTCCCAAACTCAACTGCTTAATCCAGGTGAGTGAGCTCAACATGCTTGATTCAATGTGCCAGGATCTATACTAAGCAGTTATCACTGCCCTTAACAAACTTATATCATAGATCAGAGGAAAGCGGCGACATCCGCACTGTTCAGTGTAATGTGTCTCCTGAGCATCTCCACCTGGATGTCTTGTGCAGGCTTCACAGCAATAGGTCCTAGTCAAAGAATCTTTCTGCCTTGATCCTCCCTCTTGTCTTTTTTTTTTTTTTTTTTAAGATTTTATTTATTTGACAGAGAGCAACACAGCTACAGAGGGAACACAAGCAGGGGAGTGAGAGAGGGAGAAGCAGGCTTCCCGCCGAGCAGGGAGCCCGATGCGGGACTCAATCCAGGGTCTCCCGGATCATGACCTGAGCCGAAGCAGGTGCCCAATGGCTGAGCCACCCAAGCGCCCCAGATCCTCCCCCTAGTATTTCATGTGTTGGATGATGATATTCTCATAGATATTCTCTCTCTTTTTTATAGACATCTAATACCTATAAAATATCTACCAGATATTTTGTTAATATCTAGAATATTGAATAGATATTTGCTCTCGCTTTCTTTTAAGATTTTATTTATTTATTTGACAGAGAGAAACACAGCTAGAGAGGGAACAGAAGCAGGGGGAGTGAGAGAGGGAGAAGCAGGCTTCCCATCAAGCAGGGAGCTTGATGCGGGGCTGGATCCCGGGACCCTGAGACCATGATCTGAGCTGAAGGCAGTTGCTTAACGACTGAACCTCCCAGGCGCCCCATCACAGAGAGAATTCTTTGATAATCCTTGGAATCGCTTCTCACATTCTCCACCTCCTTCTGGCCAAGAGTCCGGTCAGTCAGTTCGGCCTCCTAATGGTTTTAAGGATGCTTCCCCCACTTTGTGCCTTCTCCCGCCTTCCCCTCCTGCAGCCCATCACCAACTTTAAGCAGAGCAGATCTCAGCAGACATCTTCTGTAAAGGGCTGGATGGTAAATGTTATGGGCTTTGTGGATCACATACAGTCTCAGTCACATAATTCTTTGCTTTTTTTGGTTTGTTTAACAACTCTTTAAAAATGTAAAAGCCGGGGCGCCTGGGTGGCTCAGTTGGTTGGGCGACTGCCTTCGGCTCAAGTCATGATCCTGGAGACCCGGGATCGAGCCCCACATCAGGCTTCCTGCTCGGCGGGAAGCCTGCTTCTCCCTCTCTCAGTCCCCCTGCTTGTGTTCCCTCTCTAGCTGTGTTTCCCTCTGTCAAATAAATAAATAAAAATCTTTAAAAAAAATAAAATAAAAAATAAAAATGTAAAAGCCATTCTTGGCTCCCAAGCTGGATTTAGCCAAACACTCTATGGTTCCCTGAAACCCTCCTATGGGCACATGCTGTTCCTTCTGCCTGGAATATCCCCTTTTTTCCTCTTCCTCTTCCCGCTTCCCTCCCCTTCCTTCTCCTTTTCTTCTTCTTCTCCTTCTCCTCCCCACCCCTCCTTCTTCTCCTTCTTCCACTTCTTCCATTCTCCTTTGGTTTACCCTTTATGGTACCTAATTCACATTTACCCTTTAAGGTCCAATTAAAAAGTCATCACATCTATGAAGTATTCTAGATCCCTCCTCTGTCACTAGCCTGTCCAGCTGGAAACAGTGGCTCCCTGCTTTTCCACAGGGATTGGCATGCCCCCAAGCAGAGCAGTTTCTGGCACAAGCAAGGTTGCCTGGATTCAGATCCATCTCTGCCACTGACCAGCTGTAGGTCACTGGGTTGAGCTCTTCTTTGGTTCTCCCTTGGGGAAATAGGGATCACACGATGATAAAATAGTTGATACATGTTACATCTTTAAGACTGTCTGACACATTCTCAAGACTCTAAAGCCAGCTATGATTATTTTCTCAGACAAAGCATTGAGTATGATGTCTGATACATATTTGATTAAGAATCTGTTCTCCCACTAGATTAAGTTGCTTGTGGGCGAAAAGCAGGTTTTTTTCACCTTTACTCAAGGTCTAAAATACAGTTTGTGTAAAATAAATGTCTGCTAAGTGAATGAATGACCACAGATACTGGATATTTTGAACCAAGTATGCTTATTCACTAAGCTCCCTTGAAAAGAAGGGCTTTCTTTCTAGGGCACCTGGCTGGCTCTGTCAGAAGAGCATGCAAGTCTTGATCTTAAGGTCATGAGTTTGAGCCCTGTGTTGGGTATAGAGATTACTAAATAAATAAATAAATAAATGGTTAAATACACAAGTAAACTTTAAAAGAAAAGGAAAAAAGGAGAACTTTCTGCCTCCCCTGGAGTTGCTGGTAGCAATGGGGAAGGAAGGAGGTCCTTCTTTCTGCCTCCCCTGGAGTTGCTGGTAGCAATGGGGAAGGAAGGAAGAGGAACAGAAAGGCGGAAGAGCACAGAAAATTGAGACAATTGTCAAATGGCCAGGCTGGATGGCCTAGTTCTACCACGTTTAGATAACACAATCTCAGGCATACTATTTAACCTCTCTTTGTCTCATCTTCACCTGTGTAACAATAACAACACTGACCTGATAGGGTTTTTTGAGGATGCATTTCTTATTATTTTTAATTTTTTAAATATTTTATTTCTTTATTTGACAGAGAGATAGAGAGAGAATGCACAAGCAGGCAGAGCGACAGGCAGAGGGAGAGGGACAAGCAGGCTCTCTGCTGAGGAGGGAGCCCGACGTGGGACTCGATTCCAGGACCCTGGGATCATGACCTGAGCCAAAGACAGCCGCCCAACCCACTGAGCCACCCAGGGGCCCCAACTTACACATTTAAAGCTCTTGAAACTGTCAGCTGTGTCAGAATAGAGCCATGCTTCACACCCTGGACACAATCCCACTCCCTGGACACAATCCCACTGAGTTGGTTTTTTTTTTTAAGATTTTATTATTTATTTGACAGAGAGAAACACAGTGAGAGAGGGAATGCAAGCAAGAGACGGGAGTGAGAGAGGGGAGTGAGAGAGGGGGAAGCAGGCCTCCCGCCCAGCAGGGAGCCTGATGTGGGGCTCGATCCCGGGTCTCCGGGATCATGATCTGAGCTGAAGGCAGTCGCTTAACCAACTGAGCCACCCAGGCGCCCCCCACCCCCGACTGAATTTTATCACTGTATATTTTCTTTTATCTGGTCTCAGTATTTATCAAGACCAGCCCCAAAAATAGATGAAGTGGAGATATTAGGTATGTCACTATCTTCTTGCCATGTGTGAGAAATGGATACATGAGGACATGTTAGGCTTTAAAAAATAGAGGCCTCTGATTAAACTGACCTGAACAATGGGGAAGTTACCATGGCACATGATAAGAAATTCAGAAGTAGGCGGTGCTTCCAGCTGGTTAAATTACCAATTCAACAACATTATTGAGCACATAGATGCTTTCATCTTTCTGCTCTGTCATCTTCAGGATGTCTGCTTTAGGTCAGGACTTCCATGGTTACAAGACAGCTGCAGTAACTACAGCCTGGGAATTGTATTCAGACACAACAATATTCACTAGCTGAAGAGGAACATCTCTTCTTGGGTGCTACTCTGACAAGAAAAATACGTTTTGCGGGGGCCACAGGCAGATTCCCTCATGGGTCAGCTTAGGTCACATGCCCATCCTGGAACCAAAGACTGGCGGTGGGATCGCCATGGTTGATTTACATGAACCAGGACTCACCCTAGAGTTTGGAATAGGGGTAGATTCTGGAATAAGATCGGGGTTCTATAAGTAAGGGAGAAAAAGGGAATAGCTATTGGAAAGGCAAATAAGCAGGGTCTGCTACAGAAATTTGGTATTTTTGGTGCTTTTGTGTTTTTGGTATTTGTCAAAACAAACAGTGATTTATTTTGGAAGAGTAGAGCAGAAAATAGTCTTATTCAGACTTAAGTATTTCAGCTGGGTTGTAAACTCTTTGCTTTTTGTTTATATATATAAATATTAACACATCTGATGAGGCACCTGGCTGGCTCAGTAGGCAGAAATGCGACTCCTGATCTTGGGGTTGTAAATTAGAGCCCCAAGTTGGGTGTAGAGGTTACAAAAAAAAAATAAACTGAAAAAAAATATTAACATATCTGAGATTCTGGTTTTAAAAATCTGAGCGATGGGGCCCTTGGGTGGCTCAGTCTGTTGATTGTCCAACTCTTGGTTTTGGCACAGGTCATGATCTCAGGGTCCTGGGATAGAGCCCCCCGTTGGGCTCCATGCTCAGTGGAGAGTCTGCTTCTCTCTCTCTAAAATAATTAAATCTTTAATAAATAAAAAGTGAATAAATAAATAACTATCTGAGCAATGCAGACAATAAAATTTAACTCTCAGGTGTAATAGGTATCCAGCTGACAAAGGGCTTTGCCTAGGAAACTGAGGAAAACTTCTATTTAAAAGGGCTATTTTCATGTCTGTGAAAACTGAAGAGTTAGCCTTATTGAAGGGATTCGTATCTGAGAGGCTTTCATCCCACCTTAAACTAATGAAACCATGGCCAGTGTTTTCTAACCACCTACCACGCTCAGACAGGACCTTAATTGTATCTGTCATTGTCCCTACTTCACCTAAGACTAGATAAGAGCCTTTGATGAGCATCAGATTTCAGAAAGGGCATCAGTGCTAGCCACCATTGTTTAGAGAACTGGTATTTGCAACTGGAATCAGCACCTTAATGAGGGCATTGCTCTTTACATTTCAGAGATATGTCTTCTGCTCAACATTGTCACTTTGTAAACGTCTTGGCTAACATCAAGAAGAATGAAAAATTCAAAATGAATTCATAATTCATAATGAAATCTTGTATTGGAATCTTTTAGCTGACTTGAGTTTCATATTTATATAGGACCAGGAAAAACCATCCTTGGCACTAAAACTGTAAAGCATCTACTTTAGATAAATTTAAAGAGGACCTTCTGTTATAAATGTTGTCTATACTCTCTCTGAAGGTAGAGAGTACTTACAATTTTGAAGTGAAAGAATTTTTAAGATTAGTCACAGAGTTTTTGGCAACTTACAGATGAGGACAACTAATTCTCAGAAAGTGCCTGTGGCGGAAGGGCCTAACCTCTCAGAGCTTGGGAGTGGCAGAATTGAAATTAGGGTCACTACTTTTTGCTACTCTTCTTGAGAAATGGAGTCTGATTCTCCTCCCCTTGAATCTGGCCTGACCTTATTGACTGCTTGACCAATAGGATGTGATAAAAGTGATGTTCTGGAGTTTAGGAGGCTAGGCCTGAAGAAGCCTTGTGCCTTCTGCCTAGGCCTTCTTGGAATGCTTGCTCTAAGGGGAGCCAGAAGGAAGACGTCTGACACCCCTGAGACTGCCTTGGCCTGAAAAAGCCCAAGATAGCCAGTGGAAAGGCAGCATGAACAGCCTTGTCCAGCCCTCAGCTGGTCCAGTCATCCCCCAACCCAGATGCCTAATATAGGAAGGAAGAAAGATGACTCCAGTCCCAGGCACCATTTGATTATAACCACATAAAGGACCCTAAGTTAGAATCACCCAGGTGTATCCAGCTGATTGACAGAACCATGAGAGATAATAAGCAAATCTGTCTTAAGTCACTCAATTTGGGGATGGTTTGCTATATGATGATAGATAAGTAGGACATCGTTTGACTCAATACCATCACCTGCAGCAACAATAAAGTACATGAAGCAGGAAATTCAAGTTCTAGAAAGAGCAAACATTCTTCAATCTGTTGGAAAGTTATATCCTTATTCTGCTCACATCATCTGTAAACGATGGTACCATGGCAAGTCCATTAGAATGCAATCCTTCAAATGCTCTAACAGTCCACATCATATGACAAAAAGGATCTTCATTATTCATATGATAGTGCAGCTTAGGAATTGAGACATGATTAGAGGATCCAAGAGAAGATACTCTTGGATTCTGCAATATTTACACCAATATTCATAAATGACTGTGAATACAACTTGGAAGAAAGAGATCTTCCCTATAGTTTTAAAGGCCCTTTCAAGGATTAACAAGATTCAAATACATTCAACGTTACAACAATTGCACAGCCGGTATTATTTGAAGGTATTATTGGTCAGGATTTGGTTTCACTCCACAAAATTCTCTTGGGAAGAAACTCGATTATTATCACCAAGGAATCAATGATTCCTTACCACTAAAGAATCAGGACGTCGATTCTCTCATAGCTGCTTTCCATGGGAAGTTGTCCACGAATATTTCAAAGATTTAAACGCTTAGAGCAGGAAACCAGTATTGTCCCCTGAGGATGCTACTATTATATCAATTCACTTATACCTTTCAGGAATCTTGAAAACATGACATCAAGTGAAATAAGCCAGACACAGAAGAACAAATATTGTATGATTCCAATTATATAAGAGACCTAGAACAGTCAAATTTATAGAGACAGAAAATAGAATGTTAATCACCAGGAGCTGGGGGGAAAGCAGAGCAGTAAGTCACTGTTTCGCTCAAGTCTGGGACCATGAAAAAAGTTCTGGAGATGAATGGGGTTGCTCATTGCACAACACTGTGAATGTACCTAACACCACTGAACCGCACACCTAAAAACGGCTGAAGTGGTAAATTCTGAATTCCGTATATCTTACCACAATAAAAAAAAATTACTTTTGGGGCGCCTGGGTGGCTCAGTTGGTTAAGCAACTGCCTTTGGCTCAGGTCATGATCCGGGAGACCCAGGATCAAGCCCCACATCGGGGTCTCTGCTCGGCAGGCAGCCTGCTTCTCCCTCTCTCACTCCCCCTGCTTGTGTTCCCTCTCTGGCTGTGCTTCTCTCTGTCAAATAAATAAAAATAAAATCTTTTTCAAAAAAATTACCTTTGACTTTAAGAAAAAAATTAATACAAATAAAAAGAAGAATTTGGGTGTTTATCAGTCAGCTTCTCAGGAGGAAACAGATGGCACACTCAAATTAGGACAATTTGAGGAGAGTTTCATGAAAGGGCTCTTTGCAAAGTTTTGGACAGAACATAACTAAATGGCAAGGGAGAGAGAACCCCAGGGCTAGGATAGAAGGAGCAGGGAACCAGAAGCCAAAGAAACAGAAGGCTGTGTGGAAAGGCTCCTTTTAAAAGAATAAGACTTTCAATGTGGGAAGAGCCAGTCTGTAACAAATCTGCGGAAGGAACACCAGAGAAGAGCATGCAGGGTGGATGAGAAGGGCAGAAGGAAGACAGCCACCGCCACAGTGTTCAATCTAATATGGCGCCCTCCAAGCAGTCGGAAGGCCTCGTCAGCCTAACAGACACATACCACCCAAGTCTACTTTCTCTTTGCATCCCACAGCATAGGAACAACTAGGCCAAAACATTTGCTCTGGGAAAACACAGGGAAAGACAAGACACAGTTTACTCTCTGGAACTCACAGTTGCACTCCATTTCAGCGAGTGCCCCACGAGTGCGTACCATGAGTCTTTGTACCCAACTTCCAAGAACGGGTACCCTAACTCTTCAGGGGTCAAAATCCAACAGAATAAGGCCCAGAAGGCGGGCAAAAAGTTACCGGTCGGTCCTTCTCTATTCTGTCCAAAGCCAACTCTGCAAGTTCTGCTCGCAGTTTAAGGACCTCTCTCTTTCCTATCCATCCCCTTTAAGGGACATAGGCTTTTCCTATGGACTCAGCAAAATGAACTACCTGAATGCAAAGCAGTGAGCCCCGTATGAGTTTCGGTTCTGTTGAGTTCTGGCTCTTATTTTGTAGAGGAGTTTTCAGTAAGAAATAATTCTGATTTAGCAAAAGGATGTTCTGAGAAATCCTCCTTCTTTGCAGTTTAGGTATGAAAGGGTTAATGTGACCATCCCATTTGCAGAAACTCACATATAAGGCGCCTGGGTGGCTCAGTGAGTTAAAGCTTCTGCCTTCAGCTCAGGTCATGATCTCAGGGTCCTGGGATTGAGGGTGCATGGGCTCTCTGCTCAGCAGGGAGCCTGCTTCCTCCTTTCTCTCTGCTTGCCTCTCTGCCTGCTTGTGATCTCTCTCTCCGTCAAATAAATAAATAAATAAATAAATAAATATTTTTTTTAAGAAACTCACATGTCACGATCTGAGGGTCATTTTTGCCTGATGAATCCTCTCTTGACTGCCTCAACTCAGCTATCTCTCCCAAAATCTCATTCCATTAACGTCAATCCTCTAGGTTAGACCACTACAGCCAGGTCACCATCTTTGGAAGCTCACTGCTGCTATGCACATATGTTACCTGGCAGGAGAAGAAGGGCCCCTGATTAGGAGGTAGGGGAAGGACAGCCATCTTCTGTAGGCCTCTTTCATTAGCACATTAGCATGAATGAGCTTATCAGATTAGCTAATTGTCACCTGGACACTTTGGACAGTGCAGAGATACTGGTGAGGCACATTTCCACAAAAAGCAGGGGGAAAAGCATAGCAATGACAAATCCCCAGAGGAGCTCAGAGCATCCTGGAAAAGTAGGACCCAGTGAGGAAGGACAAGCAAGATGCTACAAAGCAGCGGAGAGGCAGGAGAGAATGCTCTGACCAAGAAGGCACTAAAAATGATTCTCATCTCATTCAAGGTTTGCCTGGGAGCCCCCCTGCTCCCTGCTTTAAGAATGACAGATACACAAAGCAGTGCAGCCATGAACAGATAACCTGACATCTGTTTCTAGAAATAATAATATGAGCAAAACTGTGTCTGGGTAAATGGGAAACTAGATAAACTGCAGTCCCTCCCCCTAAAAACACCTAGAAAAACTAGATAAAATACACACAAAAAATTAAATACATATACAAGTATCCAAGAAAGAAAGGGAGAGTGAAGGCCTCTAACACAGCAGTGTGACTTTTAGCACCTAGACAGGAACAAAAGACAAGACTGGACTATCATGAAGTGGGAGCTGACATGAAGAATCTGGCATAAAATCAGGACTCTGACTTTCAGTGAAGAGAAGGACTAGAAAAAAAATCGGGGACACCTGGGTGGCTCAGTCATTAAGCAATTCAGGTCATGAGTCCTGGAGTCCCGGGATCGAAGGAAGCCTACTTCTCCCTCCTCTAACTCCCCCTGCTTGTGTTACCTCTCTAGCTGTGTTTCTTTCTGTCAAATAAATAAACAAGATCTTTTTTTAAAAACATACCAATGGCACTGAGAAATGACAAGGAAATTTATCTGAATCTTCCTCACCTCTAGGTGGGAAAATAACTTGCTCTGGAATTCATACCACAAAATCAGGGAGCCCCAAAGTGTAGAAACAAACATAAAATGTGGTGGTTCTGGGACACCCAGTCAGTTAAGCATCCTCCTTCAGCTCAGATCACGATCCCAAAGTCCTGGGATCAAGTCCCGCTTCCGGCTCCTTGCTCATTGGGCTCCTTGCTCAGTGGGGACCCTGCTTCTCCTTCTGCCTGCTCTCCCTGGGGCTCCCCCTGCTTGTACTCTCCTCTCTCCCTCTCTTTAGCTGACAAATAAGTAAATAAAATATTTTTTAAAAATGTGGTGGTTCTGTGCCAGTGATAGTCAGCCTTTGAAATGGCCCTCAATGATCCAGTGACACCACTTAGCCAGCTGCTAGGCAAAAGCTCCTGCTCTGAGGAACATACATCAACTCAAGCCCCACAGGTTTCCTACAGAGTAAAGTCTCAGTGGAGATGAACTCACAGTCAAAGCACATCATAAACAATCCTATATTGTCAAGATATGCGGATATGATAGAAATACGAAAACAAAAAACCCCACAATATTTGACCCCCAAGAAATTCAAATAATAGAACTGGCAGTGGTATGAGTATATTTTATTTTATTATTAATAGTTTTTAAAGATTTTATTTATTTGACAGAGAGAGACACAGTGAGAGAGAACACAAGCAGGGGGAGTGGGAGAGGGAGAAGCAGGCTTCCCGCCGAGTAGGGAGCCTGATGTGGGGCTTGATCCAGGGACTCTGGGATCACAAGAGTGATCCCAGAACCAAAGGCAGATGCTTAATGACTGAGCCACCCAGGCATCCCACAAATATATTTTAAATTATAGAAAAAGGAACTGAAATCACAAAAAAAAAGGTAGTATGTAAAACGATGTCAGAATCAGGAAAAAACAAAACTTCTAGAAATGCAATTTTCACTTATTAACAACAAACAACATAATGCATTTTTTAAATAGTAGACTAGACCCAGGTGAAGTGAGAATCAGTGAGCTAGAAACTAAATCTGAGGAGACTCTCAGAATGAAGCACAGATAGATGAATGTTAGGTCTTCTCACGATCTTTTCAACATTTCTTTACTTTTCAAATTCCCCACCTTTTTATCAATAGGGGATTCCAGAAGGATAGACAAGAAAGAATGTAGTAAGACGCAATATTTGAACAAAGGACGGCCGAGAATTTCCAAAATGATTAAAAAAACATGAATCCTCAAATTCAAGAACCAGAATGAGTCCCAAATAAAATAAGTAAAGCAATAAGTAAGTGTGGATATATTGTAAAGAAAATGCAGAACATCAGAGAGAGAAGGTGAGAGAGAGGTGAAAGAGAGAGAGAGAGAAAGATCTTAAAAGCTTTTTTTTTTTTTTTTAAGATTTTTTTATTTATTTGACAGAGAGAAACACAGCCAGAGAGGGAACACAAGCAGGGGGACTGAGAGAGGGAGAAGCAGGCTTCCTGCCAAGCAGAGAGTCCGATGTGGGACTCGATCCTGGATCCGGGATCATGATCTTAGCCGAAGGCAGTCGCTTAACCAACTGAGCCACCCAGGCGCCCCTAGATCTTAAAAGCTTTTACAGGTGGCACCTGGGTGGCCCAGTTGGTTGAGCTACTGCCTTTGGCTCAGGTCATGATCCTGGAGACCTGGGATCAAGACCCAGGATCAAGCCCCGCATCAGGCTCCCTGCTCCACGGGAAGCCTGCTTTTCCCTCTCTCACTCCCCCTGCTTGTATTCCCTCTCTGGCTGTGTTTCTCTCGGTCAAATAAATAAAATCTTAAAAAAAAAAAGAAATATCTTTAAAAAAATAAAGCTTTTACCCAGAAAAGACAGATTACTGGGGGTGGGGGGTAGAGGGGGCGCAAGAATAGTTAGCAATACAACAGAGACCAGAAGAAAATGGTATGTCTTTACAGTACTGAGATAAAATATCTATCAACCTAAGCTCTATATACAGCTAAATTAGATTTTGGAAATGGAAGCAAAATTAAGACATTTTCAGACAAAGATAATAAGAGTTTCTCATTGGGAGGTTCTTGCTGAAAGAACTTTCCAGGGATAGACTTCAGGAGAAGAAAAAGAAAATCAATCCAAACAGTAAGATACAATAAACCAAGGAGAACCAATAAATTGCTAAGTATGGGAAAACCAAAACAAATTAAACATGCGCACACACACACACACACACACACACACACACACACACACACAAACATACACAGCATTTGAACAACAATAATAATGAGAAGCCCGGAGTAAGTAATAATTAAAATGTTCTAAGATCCATATATTGCTCAAAAGGAGGCAGGATTATTATTTAACTTTAGATTTTGTTAAATTAAGTATGCTTATTAAAAATTGTAAGGTAATTATGGTGTCTAGTCTGGGACCAAAGCTGCCTCCCAAAAAGCCTCTCCTTCTTTGTGCAGTATCTTCCCAGTTGGTCTGTGTGACAAATACAATATGGTGAAACAGGGCGCCTGGGTGGCTCAATGGGTTAAAGCCTCTGCCTTCGGCTCAGGTCATGATCTCAGAGTCCTGGGATCTCAGGCCCACATCGGGCTCTCTGCTCAGCAGGGAGCCTGCTTCCTCCTCTCTCTCTGCCTGCCTCTGCCTACTTGTGATCTCTCTCTGTGTCAAATAAATAAATAAAATCTAAAAAACAATATGGTGAAACATATCTAGATTATAAAAGATGTATCAATGCCTGCTTCCTCTCTTAGATCAGTAGCTCTGAGGAAAACTGGCCACCATGTTGTGAGAGACTCACGCAGTCCTAAAACTTGGTCCATGTGGCAAAGAACTGAGGCTTCCTACTAACAGCCAACACCCACTTGCCAGCGACACTAATGAGTTATTTTGCAAGCAGATCCCCCAGTGTCTTTTGCAAATCTGCAGCTGACTGCACCCCCAGTTAAATTTTCAAAGATGATACAAGAAGAAATAAAAAATGAATGACCACAACATTTTTTAAAAATTTGGATCAGTTGTAGAAAATCTATTCACAAACAAAACACACCACACTCAGACAAATTCCCAAAATATTACCAAGCCTTCAAAATATAAACTCTATTGTATACAAACTGATTCCAAAAAAAAAAAAAAAAGAGAGAGAAAAACCGGAGAAACTTCTCCACTTATTTTTTGAAGCTGGTATTCCCTTCACTTTTTACACCAAAAGCAGACGAGGGTAATATGATAAAAAGAAAATAACAGATTAGAGGAGAAAAACTATATGATTATCTTAGTAGATATACAAAAATACGTGATAAAATTCAATCCCCCATTATTTAATCACAAAAGAAAATAAACAAACCCCAAAACCCCTAACAAAGCAGGGAGATAAGCAAATACCTTATTTAATGGTGGAATATTAGAAGCATGCCCTTACAGGAATGCTCCCCATCATCATTACTATTCGACACCGTACTGAACAACTCTAATTCGCATGGTAAGACAAGGAGAGAAAATGAAAGTATAGGAATTGGGGGGGGGGGGGAGGAAGCTTTTATTCAAAGAAAATAAATTTGGTTCAAAAGAATACAAAAGTTCAACAAGGTTGCTAAATATAGATCAATATATCCAAATTCATTGCATTTCTATACACATGAACTAACAGATGTCATTTAAAGTTTTACATGTAAGATAGCTTCATGGAATGTAGGGAAGATATGCAACAAAAACAAAAGAATCTTATGGAGAAATAGGAAACTTTATTAAGTAGCATAATAGAACTAAAACGAAAAGAGGTATATCAAGTTGTTGGATGAAAAGACTCAATATAGTAGAGACTCAAAATACAAAGACTGCCATACACTAAAAATGGTACAGAATATTATTACATATCAAAGACTCAATACAGCAGAGATCTCTCCAGATGAAGCTAAAAATTATAAAATCACACGATTTTTTGTAGATGGTGACAACCTCCATCATGTGAGAGAGTAGAGAGCCAAGAAGAGGCTAGACAATCCTTGAGAAGGAGGAGGGGTAGTAACGAGAAGAGGAGGCTTACTCCCAACAGAGTGGTATTAGAGAAGCAATAGACAAAAAGGCCATGGGATAAAACAAAGAGCCCAGAAACAGATTCTCATTTATATGGATGCTTGATATATAACAGAGATGACATTACAAATCCATGGGGGAAAAGGTATCATCCAACCAATGGCGCTAAGACAATTGGAAATTCATATGGAAAAAGATAAAATTGAATCCTTATCTCATACTGTAAACAAAAATTAGTTTCAGAAGGACTAAACATCCAAATGTAAAAAAAAAAAAAACTGTAAAACTTTTAGAAGGATTGTCTTTAAAATAAAGGAGACTATCTTAAACAAATCATGAAAAGCACAGACATTAAAGGAAAATATGAATAAATTTTGCTACCTTACATTTAAATACTGATATGATGGCATGACTAAAATACAAGTCACAGATTAGAAGAAAATATTTACAAATGATATGACAGTTTTGGATCTGAGCCATATAAAAAAACTCCTAAAAACAAGTGAGACAAAGAAAAGAATATAAAGCAAAAATGATGAGTAAGTTATTGACTAAGCAAGAAGCTTGAATGGTAAATAAAAATGAAAAATATGCTCAGCTCATTAACAATTAGTGAAATACAAGTTAAATCAATAAAATACTATTTCACACTCATCAGACTGGGAAGCATTAGCGCCAGTTAACATCGATAATACAAGGGTTTTTAAAGAAGTGGGAATTTATTACATATATTTCCAATGGAAGTATAAATTGGTACCATTACTCTGAAAAGCAATTTCAAAGCCTAGAAGACTAAAGGTTTCCATATTTTGCAATCAGTAATTATACTTTCAGGTATCCTCTCTAAAAAAGTTCTTGAACATGTTTACTTGGAGACACCCCTTGTTAGACTGTTTGTATTAGAGAAAAATTATTGTATGAGAGGAGAATGTTCTCTAATTTTCAATGGAATACTGCACAGCAGTTGAAATAAATGTGTTAGATCTACATGTATTAACATGAATAAATCTCAAAAACATGATAGTAAGTAAAAAAAGCAAATCTGAAAAACATGTGCAGTATTCCTTTTTTTTCTTTTTGTAAACACACAAGCTATAGATTATGTATCTATACCTATATTGTAGAAGTACAAAAGGATCCATGGGAATGACACACAGTTTCAGGGTAGTGGTTTCCCCAGGAAGGGAAGGGAAGAGAAGAAGGAATGGAGATGGGTTTTTAAAAGTATCTATTATATTCTAGTCCTTAAGAAATAGAGGGGCGCCCAGTGGCTTAGTCATTTGAATGCCCAACTCTTAATTTCAGCTCAGGTGATGATCTCAGGGTCGTGGGATCAGCGCTGCTCCAGACTCTGTGCTCTGCTTGTCCCTCTCCCTCTGCTCCTTGCCCTCTCTTAAGTAAATAAGTTTAAAAAAAGATTTTTTTAAAAAAAATCCTTAAAAATTAGAAAATTCTGGGGGTGCCTGGGTATCTCAATCAATTAAACATCCAACTCTTGGTTTCGGTTCATGTCATGATCTCAGGGTGGTGAGATGGAGCCCCATCTGCTTAGGAGTCTTCCCTCTCCCTCTCCCTTTCCCTCTGCCCCCCCCCACTCATGCACACTTGGGCTCTCTCTTTTGCTCTAAAATAAATAAGTAAAATCTTTTTAAATAATAAAATAAATTAAAAATAGAAAATTCTTTAAAAATAGAAACATAAATGGAATAATAATAATAATAATATGTATTTACTATTGGTGGTGGGTGGGTAGATAGAGACTGGATAGATTCCTTTCTGATCTTTTGGAGGTATATGAAATGTGCCATTTAAAGACGAATTCAGAGATATGAGATGATGGTTTTTATCTTTCATCTTACCTCTTTTCTTAAATTCTCTACAAAGTTATTGCATTACTTTTGTAGCAAGAAAGGAATAAGGAAAAATGTACAGATAATCCTTGACAGTCACTTAGACCACTTCAATTCTGGACATTAGGAATCAATCACTTAAAATCAATTTCTAAGGTTTGAGCTGGGGTGCCTGGGTGGTTCAGTTGGTTAAGCATCTGCCTTTGGCTCAGGTCAAGATCTCAGGGTTCTGGGACCAAGCCCAATGTCCCACTCCCTGCTCAGTGGGGAGTCTGCTTCTCCCTCTGCTCATCCCCCTGCTTTCACACACACTCTCTCAAATAAATAAATTTTAAAAAATATTTTAAAAATGTTTTTAAAAAATTAAAAAATAATAAACTTTGATGGCTGCTTACCAAGTGGGCATTCACTATAAGACTAGGTTGTGGCACAATGGACTGGGTCGTTTCAGGATCTTTGTCAGCAAAACATCTGGACCATTGACCTGAACGTTCATTGCTGATGGCAAACTGATCGGATCTGATTGTAAGAATCTGATACATCAGATCTAATATGTGCAAATTTTTTGATTGCATCCAAGGGTGAATGTTCCATTATTTATGTATGCATATATAGTTGATGTGTATGAGTATGTGTCTGTGCAGATAAATGTACTTTTTTAATCCCATAGGGTGTCTTGCAGATCTGAGGAACTGAGGTAGTTTTGGAATTGGGGAAATTCTGAGAGTTAAATGAAGCAGAGATTCTTTTACTTTGGAGTCATTGTTTTGTCTCCAAACAGAAGATGTCAACAGTTGCCCAGTGACCTCTACGAAATGTTTGTGGTCTTGTGTCAGTTCCTAACAAGTTGTCCACATAATAGAACTACTTTATTTATTGTATACTCTCCTTTGATGTCTGTCAAGTTTTTTATGTTTCCTTTTCTTTTTATCTGGTTTCTTGCTATATATATTGTCCCATTATTGTCTTCCTCAATTGAAAGGACCTTGTCCACTCAACTAACTTGGCATGGCAACCAGCACAGGTCTGATGAGCACGTAGGTGCTTGATAACTGTTTTCATGGTGCTGCGTTTGATGGCACCAAAACTGTGCTGATACAAGTCCTTAAAATGATTTCCCGATCTATCAGTCCACACCCTAATATGGAGACTCGGACAATCATCCCCTAGGCATGGAGTTGCCAACTTTTAGCAAATAAAAATACAAAAGAGAACAAATTTTTTTTTTTTTTTTTTTTACTATAGGCATGTCCTAATCATTGCATGGGACATAGTTATACTAAAAAAATTACATGGTTTGGGGCGCTTGGATGGCTCAGAGGGTTAAGCCTCTGCCTTCGGCTCAGGTCATGATCTCAGGGTCCTGGGATCGAGTCCCACATCGGACTCTCTGCTCAGTGGGGAGGCTGCTTCCCCATCTTTCTCTGCCTGCCTCTCTGCCTATTTGTGATCTCTCTCTCTGTCAAATAAATAAATAAAATCTTTTTAAAAATTTACATTTTTTAACTGAAATTCAAATTGAACTGGGTACCCAGTATTCTGACAACCTTGCTCTGACACCCTTTTTTAAGATCTCCAAAATATTCAGCAGTGTAATCACCAAAAATGGAAGAATTGAGAATTTACTTAAAATAAACTCAATCAGGGACACCTGGGTGGCTCAGTCCGTTAAGTGTCTGACTCTAATTTGGCTCAGGTCATTATCTCAGGGTCCTGAGATAGAGCCCCACATTGGGCTCTGTGCTCAGTGGGGAGTCTGCTTGACATTCTCTCTCTCTTCTCCCTCTGCGCCTCCCTCTACTCATTCTAAATAAATAAACAAATCCTGAAAAATAAAAAATAAAATAAATTCTATTATATTCATTTGGGTAGGAAACAAATAACCACAATTTTAAATCTACTTCACAATTGTAGAGGTGTTTCTCTCAGTGCACGAACTTCATGACTAAATTATTATGAGCTGTCTTTGGACAAAATAAAGCTTGAATGTCAGATGATTATGATCTGAGTCTCCCAAACTCTCTATTTTCCTCACACTAGAAGCCCATACTTTCTGTGAGCTTTCACTAAGTGGCAAAACTGGAAGTGATCCAAGGGAGTGAAGAGTATTGAAAGAAAATATATCCAGGGAAAGAAGTTATTTGCAAAAGAATTTTCAACCCCTCCCCATCTCCCGTCTCCCACTTCCACCACCATGCATCTCTGCCCCCAAAGCGTCCAGGCTTAGAATGTTCTCTGAAGTTATACTCTGAGAAGTAGACAACATGCTAACTCATCAGGACAGCAAATGAAACAGCAAAATTCTCCTAGTTAGAATCAATCCACAGAAAAGAAAAAAAAAAGGCTAATGCTAGTTACAGATTTAGTAGTAGAGGATGTGAAGAACTGTGAATGTCATCTATTATGGGATACGTAATAAGGCAACATGGGGGAAATAACACAGCATCATGACTACTGATATGAAGAATATTCATGCTTAGTTACTTGATGCTTAAAATCAGTGGCAGTTATACCCCAAGACCTGGTTTCTAGGAAGCCTTCTGCACCCTTCTGGGTTGCTTCCCATCCCAGGTCTATACCTTTAAACCCTCTCCTAAAATAAACTCAGCTTCTCTCCTTACTGTTTCCCTGGATTCTAACCCTGTGTCTGACACACAGTAGGCACAAAAAGTTATTTATTAATGACTACAGAAGAAAATCCTTCAGTCAGCTATTTAAAAATATCTGAACTGGGAACGCCTGGGTGGCTCAGTCAGTTAAGCATCTGCCTTCAGCTCGGGTCATAATCCCAGGGTCCAGGGATGGAGTCCCTCATCAGGCTCCATGCTCAGTGGGGAGGCTGCTTCTCCCTCTCCCTCTGCCTGCTGCTCCCTGTGCTTGTTCTCTCTCTCTCTCTCTCTCTCTCTCTCTCTCTCTCTCTCTCTCTCTCTCTTTCCTTCTCATAAATAAATAAATAAATAAAATCTTCAGAAAAAAGGGATGAAATTGTTTAAGAAAAAATCCTGGGCCACCTGGGTGGCTCACTTGGTTGAGCGACTGCCTTTGGCTCAGGTCATGATCCCAATGTCCCAGGATCGAGCCCCACATCAGGCTGCCTCTCTCACTCCCCCTGCTTGTGTTCCCTCTCTTACTGTGTTTAACTCTGTAAAATAAATAAATAAAATCTTTAAAAAAAAATCTTAATTGATCTTTCATTTTAAGAACTGATAATTTTAGAATGTAAGCCAACAGCTGAGGAATATAGCACTGCCATTTAAAACATTTTTATGCGTTTTCTTCATATTAACTGCACAACATAGTTTTATATTTAAATTAAATTTAAAAAGCAATAAAAATGGGCACCTGGGTGGCTCAGTGGGTTAAAGCCTCTGCTTTCGGCTCAGGTCATGATCTCAGGGGTCCTGGGATTGAGTCCCACATCGGGCTCTCTGCCTGGCCAGGAGCCTGCTTCCCCCTCTTCCTCTGCCTGCCTCTCTGCCTATTTATGATTTCTCTCTCTGTCAAATAAATAAATAAAATCTTTTTAAAAAATCTTTTAAAAAAAGCAATAAAAAATTACTGTGAAGTAACTTATGCATGTTTTTGGCTTTTAAGTGTCTGCCTTATGCTATGTGATCTAAAAGACTCAAATCCAAAAAGCAAAATGGGAAAACCAATGCTTTTAAAATAAAATTTATTTTTGCTATGTGTGTTTTAACCAATGAGTGGTTAGGTATTTCAGCTCATGGCTGTCACATAAATAAATCCTCCCTGTGTACAGGGTCCTGGGGCTTACGTTATAACCTGGAATCACTGTGTTATTGTAAGACTATTAAAATAGATCTAAGGTGATTATTCTGGAAGTAGCATAATGATAAGCCACATTTACTCAAATAAACCCATTCTCTCCCTTTTCTCATTAGAAAACACTCTTGAATAGGGATTCTTAACAAGCTACGGTACGTCTGCCCTTAAATATGTATGTTTAAGAACTGAATAAGCCATGATTGTAAACCTGAATTGGCATCGAATCCTTTTCTCTCCAACAGTGTAGCAAATTAAATACAAATCATCTAACAATTCCTCCTTTTCTAAAATTGATTTGACTTTTTACTCCCAACAAATAAAGAATAGAGACTGTCATACATTTCATTTAAAAAAAAAGGGTGCCTGGGTGGCTCAGTTAGTTAAGCCTCTGCCTTCGGCTCAGGTCATGATTTCAGGGTCTTGGGATCAAGACCCACATTGGGCTCTCTGCTCAGTGGGAGCCTGCTTCCTCCTCTCTCTCTGCCTGCCTCTCTGCCTGCCTGTGTTCTCTTTCTCTCTCTATCAAATAAATAAGTAAAATATCTCAAAAAAAGGTAAATGTTTTGGGAGCCTGCGTGGCTCAGTGGGTTAAAGCCTCTGCTTTCGGCTCAGGTCATAATCTTAGGGTCCTGAGATCAAGGCCGCATCGGGCTCTGTGCTTGGCGAGGGACCTGCTTCCTCCTCTCTCTCTGCCTGCCTCTGCCCACTTGTGATCTCTCTCTCTGTCAAATAAATAAACAAAATCTTAAAAAAAAAAAAAAAAGACACCTGGATTAACACTAGGCATTAGGTTAGCTTCCTTTGAGGGTCATGTATACACCTGTGACTATTCTTCCTGAACACTCCCGATTTAATGCAAACACACTAGCTGAAAATGGAAACCTGTGAATCATGGGTTTGTATGACCTCCAATCACTGCAAAACGTCTGAAGTCAACTAAAAGTTTTCACTTTTCATGGAAATAGTTGTCACGGATCACAACAGAAAGAGATGCACGTCACACGTGTTCGGACCAGCGTTCTGACCAGAGTCACAGCCAAATTAAAATTCCAGCCTAGTGAGTCGACTGCATAGTAAACTGTTTTGCAGAAAAGCTTCAGTCACATATCTTTGCCTCCTCCTGCCCATTTTCTGGCAAAACACTAAGGCTGAAGATTCGAACAATTAGATTTAAAGCACTTCTCCACTTGATCACAATGCCTCTCCATCCCCATCTAGCCAGAAACAATCTGTCTCTTCATTCCTATTGCCATGCCCGCTCCTCTCAAATTACGCTTGATGGCATTCCCATTTTTGGATATCATTGCTCTTGAGTTAACATGCCTAGACAATATAGTACGTGGTGTATAAGAGATGCTCATGAATCTACATTTTGAAAACTACCATAAAAATTCTGTTCTGGGGCACCTGGGTGGCTCAGTGGGTTAAAGCCTCTGCCTTAGGCTCAGGTCATGATCTCAGGGTCCTGGGATCGAGTCCCACATCAGGCTATCTGCTCAGCGGGGAACCTGCTTCCCCCCCTCTCTCTACCTGCCTCTCTGCCTACTTGTGATCTCTCTCCCTATCAAATAAATAAATAAATAATCTTTTAAAAAAATGTTAAAACAAATTCTGTTCTGAACACTTTTCAAGAGTAAAGAACTTGGGGACACCTGGGTGGCTCAGTTGGTTAAGTGACTGCCTTCGACTCAGGTCCTGATCCTGGAGACCCGGGATTGAGTCCCACATCAGGCTCCCTGCTCGCCGGGAGGCCTGCTTCTCCCTCTCTCACTCCCCCTGCTTGTGTTCCCTCTCTGGCTGTGTTTATCTCTGTCAAATAAATAAAATCTTAAAAAAAAAAAAAAAGAGTAAAGAACTTGGTAACGTCCCTGGGCGTTCTGGCATTGTACCTATAAAATTGCTTCTGTAGACTTGGGCTTTAAGGATAAGACTTGGGTCTAGGAGTAGTATTGCAAGTTTTTCCTTCGAAAAAATCTTCTCTATAGGTCTCTCTCTTCAGTGGCTTCAATACTTTTTCTTGCTCTCAGAATACAGTCCCGACCCCTTTACCTTGGCTTTCAAGGCAAGTAAGACCCCAGCCTCACCTCCTATTGCTCTTCCAACCCCCAATTGGTTGGTCATGATGCTGTAGACACACAGATCATAACCCAGGTACAGGTCTCTGTGCTTCCTGTTCCCACTTTCTGAAATGCTCTCTCCCTAGCTCTGTGCCTGCGTGTCTCTGTTCCTTATCATCTTTTAAGTGTCAGGTTAAGCAGTCTCTCCTCAGACAGGCTTTCCCTGGCCACTCTCTCTGAAGCAGCTCTCCTCAGTATCTTCCCAGCTTCCTGCAGGTCTCTTGATCACATCTTCTGTTTATCTTCTTTGTAGCACTTACCACAATCAATACTTCTCACCAAACCATAAGCATTGCACTATCCCCACTCGATCTCTAGCGTCTAGTATAGCATCTGGCTCAGAGACGGTGCTTGAGAGTTGTCAAGTTATTATTGAGTATATGAATAAATAATGAGGCTAATAACAAGCACTGTCCTCTTTTTTCTTTTTTATTCTTATGTATGGTATTTAGCACCATACAACATAGTGGCTAGGAAGAACTTAACAAAATAATATATTTTTGAGAAATTCGAATGGTAAATAGTCCTTCCTTCTTTCCTTCCTTCCTTCCTTCCTTCCTTCCTTCCTTCTTCCTTCCTTCCTTCTTCCTTC
Organism: Spilogale gracilis; assembly: GCA_004023965.1. Taxonomy (NCBI): domain Eukaryota; kingdom Metazoa; phylum Chordata; class Mammalia; order Carnivora; family Mephitidae; genus Spilogale; species Spilogale gracilis. The sequence goes on along the minus strand of PITA01004157.1, from coordinate 17,302 downwards.
CTTCCTCTCTTTCTCCCCACTCCTCCCCTTTTCTCATTCTCTTGATTTTTAAGTAATACATGATATTGGTTCTTAATATCTCAGCTCCCAGTTCTTTCACCTTAAAGCCTTTCCCCCAAATCTCTGTCAGCCCTGTGAGTTGACGTGCAGGATAAACCAGGAAAGAATTGATCCACAGTTACCTGGTCTCTGACAGACAGTCTGCCATGGGCAAAATGGCAAACAAACCTAGAGTACAAAGCATTACATTTATATTTGGAAGCAGTGTGTTAGAGAAAACAAAACAAAACATTAGAGTCAGGAGCTGGGATTCCAGTCACTTTGCCTCTGTGGAAATTATACAATGTCAAACCACTACTCTGTGCCCCATTTTCTTCATCTATAAAATTGTAATAATGGTTTCTGTTCTTGTCTCAATTCACAGGTAGGAAAGGATCCACCAAGATGATTATGTGAAAGCATGCAGCAAAATATTTTGTAAAAATATAAGGTATTGAAAGAGAAGCACTCTTTTCTAGTTTGCTAAAAAGGGAAGAAGGGACAAATGATCATATCTGGGGAGTAATGGGTATGGTGACCATATTTTCAAAATCCAAATCAAGATATATCTTTTGGCATATGATCTGACACATGGTCTGACCACATGACAGAATATTTGAAATCAAAATGTCCTGAAAAATCCAGGACATGTGGTTGCCATGGCAATGAGGAGCCATAGGGAGGCTGTGGGCAATGAAAAGACAGGGTCGAATTGGCAAGCATGGGCGACTATTTTGCCAGTGATGTGCAGGACAGTTTGGAACCAATCAATGGGGAAGAGTGAAAAGGCAAGAAGTAAGAAATTTTACTACTCTGAGTATGAGGTATAAGTAGCAATCATAAAGCATCCTAATTCTGGGAAATTTCCCCCATTCTTTTCAGGAGATCCAGGGTAGTCTCTCATTTATATACATGTGTGTTTGGGGTAAGAATTTTGTTGGAAAGGACCTAGCCCCCAAGGTGGTCTCATATCTACTCCCAGTATCCCAAGCACACCTCTATAATAAGAATAAGCCCAGTACTCCAGACCAAGGGAGACTCCCTACAAGTCCCCCACTGGAGGCCCCAGTAGGCCTCCACCTGGATGGGAAAGTCCAGGAACTCTTCAACCCTCAGAATTCTGCTCTTCAGGGACTGCGTTCCAACTCTACCCTTCTTCACACAAAATCAAAGCAGTCCTCTCCCCTGTGCAATTGCTCAAAAAATATTCTGTATGACTTCCAACCCCACCAGAGAACCCCGGACCACACAACCCTGATGCCATATGAATTCCACCGATGACTTTTAGGGCCAGAAGTCAGATGGTTTCATGACCAGTCAAAAGGAAGGGGCAGAGAGATCTCAAGAAGCTATAATGACTTGACTCAGAAAAGAAGGGCTTATAAAAAGATCAATCTCTTTTAACATTCTGCACAGGCTCTTATTAATAATTTTATTAATAAGTCTTATATTTCTATTTCTAAGGGGATAGCATTATTTCCTGGGGCAGACTGCCCTTCAGTCCACTCTCTTATTCCTTTCCAGCCTTGAAGGCTCCAAGACCTCTAAATTCCATCCAGTGCCTATCACATGCTACTGAGCTGGCATGTTTGCAAATCGCATGCAGTGAGATCCTTCCATACCAACAGCCCTGTCTCAGATTCCCCAGCATCCCAGCCAAACGAGTATTGCCTGCACATTTTCTTCATCTTTTCATTGAGTTCAGTGTGGCAGCAGCACATTCCTCAGCACAGGCTCCAGTAGGCATGGTAACTAGTTAGGGACTGCAAGCCGCCTTTTTGCAGACTCCTATTTCTGAGAGAGCTTTTTTTTTTTTTTTTTTTTTTTTTTTTTAAGGAAAGGGGGGGTTGTGGGAGGGAATGGCGGTGGAGGAAGTCGTGAAAAGAGGGTGGAGAAAGAATTGATTGGATTGGGCTGGGGGAGGGGGGATGGGCAGAAGAATGACTTAAACACACTTTTTAAAAGAGTTATCTCGTCCACCCATGGTGTTGGTGCTAAATTGCCTGGGCAGAAAAAAGTCCTAATTGGGGTAGGGAGGCAGTGACAAAGCAAAGCTTGTTCAAGCCTCGGAGTCGGCACTGATGATAGTGCAGGTACCTCAGGGCGGTGGGAGTGATGCTGTGTTGACTTTGTCTAATTGCAGGGGAGGGGTTATGTGAGCTGTGACGGGCAGTGTTACACCCAGTGGGGTGGTGGGCGAAAGCTGGCAGAACCACGCAGGGCTAAATAAACTGACTGACAAAGCTCTTGGCATACTATTAAAAATCTGGCAAAATGTTCATCTCTTGACAAAAATGTAGAGAGACTAGTAATGCATAACTTTATCCCACGTTGGATTTTAAAATGGCTAATGCCAAGTTGTCTGTCAAAATTAATAGGGCATTGCTGTTTCTTATAGAACCAAAAAAAAAGTTCTCATACATTTTATTCATTTATTCATTGCTAAAAAATCATGTACCTGCTCAAAATTTCATTTAGGAAAAAGGTCTGGAGATGGTTAACCTTGATTTTAAAGCACTGGGAATTAAAAGCTACTTTTTCTCGTGTTTGTTATAATAAAAATTACACCTTCATTAAAATGTATTCTTCAAGAAGAGATTTAAACTCTGCACCCAAGCTTATATTAAGCGAGGCATTAAAACTCCAATTATTGATTACATCTTTATACATGTTTGTGTTTGGGACCTTTCTCAAAACTCCCTTATACCAAGAAAAATGTTAAATGGTTAATTGAGTGTTGAGTGGATTCTCTGCATCATCATAGGAATTAATCAATATATTGACTTTTTGATCCTCCTACTTTGCTATTTCATGTGTTAATTTAACTGTTTCTCCCTCCTTCTTCACTTTCCCTTAAGCTTCTATGCATGCTCTTCTATACAAACTACTTTTTATTCTAAGTTTTACACACATAGGGCAACTTCCTGTTCTAGAATCTGAGTGTATTTTATGAGTATTCAGACATTCAAAAGATAGAAGTACTACTGTTCTTGGTCATATACTTATGGTACCTGTAGATAGCTATTTCTTGTCTTATTTTCCACAGGCTAAAGCTTTGTAATTAAATGTAATTTAATTTTTGTAATTAAATTAAATGGAAATGAAGAGATTCCCTGAACATTTTAAAAAAAATATTTTATAATGTATTTTAATTCCTAGTTCACTTTATGGGACAATAAACGTTTTTGTTCCTAAGTTTAGGTTTTTGTTAACTTTTTTCAGAACAAAAATTCCAAAATGGCATTTCCTTCAAAATCTCATTGTTTTGCCAAGTCTGATATTTTAAGGGCTCCAGTGAGATAGGAAAGTCAATGAAGTTTATGGGGAGACTGTTCTTAAGCTCTAATAAATAATGTGGTTTGGTGATTTTTCTCTTTTAATTCTTAAAACACGTCTCTACAGTCGAGTGTATCAACTCTGTTCAAAAACTAAGACAAAGCACTGGTATGCTTCCAGGTAAAAAGGGAAATGTTCAAATGTTCCTTAAGTGCTGAAGGAACAAACATGTAAATAAGAGATGGGCTGATTCCCCACTGTTCATGTTTGCTCACTGCGAACATTTGGTTCACTTGGCTTGGCTCATTATTTCGGCTGGGAAAGTCACTATATGAATTAATAGCAGATTTCCCAGCTGAAAATAAATGTTTACCAGTTTAGGGGGCTGGGGTTTTTTGGCAAAGACCTGGCTTTTTGTCTGACTGGCTCCTTTTTTGGCATGCACATCCCTGAGGTGTGTAATTAAAGTAAGGGAATTTGCACGTAGTGCTTTAGGGCTTTAATGAATAGGAAACATAAGATATTTCAGCAATTTGGTAACTAATGTCAGAGTGTACATTTCCTGTGTGAGGTATCACAATAATAGGGTTCTTTGATAATAAAGCCGCTTGTGATCCCATGCAAAGAAAAAGAAAGGTGACAGCATTTGTTCCTAAGTTCCAGTACAAAATACACAAAAAAGAGCAATTTACATTTTATAACAGACGGACTTTGAACTTGAACATATCCTCAGAATTAATGGCTATTAAATCAGCTCCACTTTTTGCTAAATATTGCAATTCCCTTCAGGACAAAGATCTTGGCTGTTGATACCAGATTACATCACAAAATTGAATATACCATATTGAACGGTTTTAATCATAACCATTCTTGCCTTGCTGTTGAAATTTTTCAAAAGCTTGAAATCTGGAGAAGTGTTTTTAAACCTCAAGAACTTTGAGGGAAAGAGGGAAAGGAACGAATTAATATTTATTGAGCACCTATTATATGCCAGAGACTTTTACACAATAGCAAAATTTACAAAAATACCATGCAAAAAAGGCATTAGTATTCTTTTCTTTCTGAAAAAAAAAATTGGGTAACTTGCCCAAGATCTTAAAATCAGTGGTACCAGGATGTGAGAGAGGACAAAGCTCAGCATATAATAAGACTCAGTACAACCTTTTTCATTACTGTCAAACTTCAAAATACAAGTTCTTCTAACACAGTTTGTAGTATTATTTTTGTATCTCTTATATGAAATTATCCTAAAGAAGGATGAAAACCTTGCTTCCCACTCAACCCCAGGGACCAACAAGAAGTCGACATAGTGCACAAACATGAGAATTCCCAAAGGATAAGTTTCAGGTAACTGCCCTATCTTGTGGTCATCACACAAGGACATTTGAATATTCTTAGAGCTTTAATAAAATGATTATCAAGCTTCTACCACATATTTCCCAGAAAGACATTTCTTGGCATCATCCATAAACTAAATTCTAAGGTAAAACATTATATTTAAAAAGCTTTTCCTCTCCTGATTTTTCACCTTGGCCTTTCTGTGACCTTCCTCTTATTCTCCAAATACGTTTGAAGAATCATTGACAGACACATATCTGGCATGGGGCACTATCCTAATTCTTGTTAAAGAAAAATACCCTGCGTGTATGTGTGTGTGTGTGTGTGTGTGTGTGTGTTGTTTGGAGCCTAAGCACTTCCTCCTACAATCCTAGCAATATACTCCTCAAGAGCTCAAGAGACTGGAAATTCTGAGACCTGTTAACCCCACACCAGTCATTTTCCCCTTTGCTAAGGAACCAACACTCCCCCTCTCCTCTCTCTGAAGCTCCTGCATCCCATCAATAAGTGGGCCAACTGAGTACCCACTTTCCAAAAAAAACCAAACCAAAACAAAACAAACAAGAAACCCTAAAGATATTACTATTACCTCCATCAACATTTATTTTTTATTTTGTTTTATTTTATTTTTTTAAAGATTTTATTTATTTGACAGAGAAAGAGAGCACAAGTTGGCACAGAGGCAGGTGGGGTGGGGGAGCAGGCTCCCCGCTGAGCAGAGAGCCCAATGTGGGTCTCGATCCCAGGACCCTGAGATCATGACCCGAGCCGAAGGCAGAGGCTTAACCCTCTGAGACACCCAGGCGCTCTGTTTTGTTTTATTTAAGATTTTATTTGTGTATTTGACAGAGAGAGCAAGAGCACAAGCAGGTGGAGCAGCAGGAAGAAGGACAGGGAGAAGGAGGCTCCCAGCTCAGCGGGCAGGCACGTGATCCCAGATGCTTGACCAACTGAGCCACCCAGGCGTCCCTACCACCAACAATATTCAAAGAAACGTGGGCACCTGGGTGGCTTAGTGGGTTAAAGCTTCTGCCTTCAGCTCAGGTCATGATCTCAGGGTCCTGGGATCGAGGCCCATATTGGGCTCTCTGCTCAGCAGGGAGCCTGCTTCCTCCTCTCTCTCTGCTTGCCTCTCTGCCTACTTGTGATCTCTCTGTGTCAAATAAATAAATAAAATCTTAAAAAACAAAAAAACAAAAAAACAAAGAAACGTGAACATCAAAAATTTGAGAGCTATATTAGGAAAAAGGTCAGAAATGCCATTTAGAGTACTTTCTTTTTTTTTTCTTTTTACTTCAGTGGGACAATCTGTTGCTCTTCCCTCCTACCCACCTTGCCCATTGTCTGCATCCTCTGTGTCCTCACTTTCCTCCTCCGAATCCTGCCTGAGTTCCATGCTCCATTACCATTTTTATTCTCTTGCAAGCACCCTCAAGCTCCTTGCTCCTCTCTGACAGACTGTATTGGTAAATTCTCACAACTTATTAAATGGAACTTTCTGCTTATTCCACATTAGCATCTTGGAACTGACCATGCTATAGAAAAACAGGCAATGATACTGGCTGATCTCATTCTAAATCCCTGCTCATCATAGTCTCCCATGGAGCAATCACGCTGCTCAGCTAGCATTTGTTGTCCTACACCATTTTCTCCTCCACTGTCCCCAGCACTCCTTCATCCCTTCATTCTTTTCCTTTCTCCTCAGTCCTCCACAGTCTGCTCTCTCATCATCGTCCACTTACTTCCCCTTTCCTCTATATCTCTTGACAAGAAAACTCCTCAAAGAAGTTGATGCTTACTAGTAATTTCTCTCCTTCCACTTCCCCTGAACCCAATTCAATCACCACCCCTCCTCTCCCATTGTAAACATCAAAGCCGCTCCTGTTAAGATCACTACCGACATTTATCTATGTTGGCAAATCCAGCAATTCTCAGTCCTCATTTAAACATTTATGTAACTATCATTTTCTCTCCACTGAAATGCAGCTCACCTTCCAGAGCACTTCTTCCTCGGACTTCCCTGCTAGTGCCTCTTCATCTCTCTGCCTCTAAAAGTTGGAGTGCCCCAGGGCTTAGGGTTCTGACCCATCTGTTCCCTAACCACATTCAATCCCCAGAGGGTTTCCTCACACAGCTTTATGTACCATCTCTACACTGTTGTCTCAATGTGTATGTTCAGCGAAAGGCTCCTACTCTGGGCCCCTATTGAGAAAAGAAGATCCAGGTCCCCTCTTCCTCCCCTGTTATGTTAAGTGGGTTTCCTTCTTATTTCCGTGTCTGATAATCACAATTCCTTAAGGCCTGAGACCTTGCACTATTCTCGCTGGTACCTAACAAAGGGCTCTGAATATACGTTCTTTCCCCTCCCTCCTTTTTTTTAAAGATTTTATTTATTTATTTGACAGAGAAACACAGCTAGAGAGGGAACACAAGCAGGGGGAGTGAGAGAGGGAGAAGCAGGCCTCCCGCCAAGCAGGGAGCCCGATATGGGGCTCGATCCCGGGTCTCCAGGATCATGACCTGAGCCGAAGGCAGTCACTTAACCAACTGAGCCACCCAGGTGCCCTATTTCCCCCCCTTTTTAAAAAATATTTTATTTATTTGTCAGAGAGAAAGAGAACACAAGCAGGTGAGTAGCAGGCAGACGGAGAAGCAGACTCCCCACTGAGCAAGAATGCAAGAAACCTGATGCCTGATGTGGGACTCGATCCCAGAACTCTGGGATTACCACCTGAGCCAAAAGTAGACACTTAACCAGCTGAGCCACCCAGGCGTTCCTCAGCATACCGTCTGACAGACCTTCCTAATATTGCCTACCTGCCTAGGTTTCTGAACATCTTGTAAGTAGAAGAAAGTAGAGGAGGAGGTAGGAGGATAAGAAGGCCCTGTAGCTGTTGCACACAGCCCCAGGGATGTTGACTGTTGGGAGTTAACAACTGTTACCCCTGGTGCACAGGCAGCAGGCTTCCTTCTGAGCAGCCACTGAGGCAAAGTCATTACTGTGGTCAGTTTACTACAGTCTGCGCAAAGCCTGGTCTTTAGCATTGCAAATCAGAAACTTAATCATTTTAGAAAGTAAATCAATCATTCCAAGGCAACTGCTTTGTCTACCTCATGACTCTGACATATCAAACCAGGGTACCATTTTATTAATTTACACTAAGAAATAACTGTTGAGTGCCAGGGTGGCTCAGTAGGTAAAGCATCTACCTCTTGATTTTGCCTCAGTTTGTGATCTTAGGATGAAGATGGAGCCCTGCATTGGGCTTCACACTCAGCAAGGAGTCTGCTTGAGATTCTCTCTTCACCCCCTGTCTCCCCACTCCCACTCTCCTCTCTCTTTTCCTCTCTCAAATAAATAAATCTTTGTTTAAAAAAATGACTATTGGGGCTCCTGGGGTGGCTCAGGCCTTCAGCTTGGGTCACGATCTCAGAGTCCTGGGATGGGAGCCTGCTTCCTCCTCTCTCTGCCTTCCTCTCTGCCTACTTGGGATTTCTCTCTTGCAAATAAATAAATAAATAAAAATTTTAAAAAAAGACTATTGGGGCACCTCGGTGGCTCAGTCACTAAGCATCTGCCTTTGGTTCAAGTCATGAGGGTCCCGAGATCGAGCCCCGCATAGGGCTTTTTGTTCAGTGGGAAGCCTGCTTCTCTTTCTCTCACTCCCCTTGCTCATGTTCCCTCTCTAGCTGTGTTTCTCTCTGTCAAATAAATAAATTATATATATATAATTTATATATATTTTATATATTTAAAGATGTAGGGGCGCCTGGGTGGCTCAGAGGGTTAAGAGAGCCTGAGCCTTTGGCTCAGGTCATGATCTCAGCGTCCTGGGATCAAGCCCCACATCGGGCTCTCTGCTCAATGGGAACCTGCTGCCCCCTCTTTCTCTGCCTGCCTCTCTGTCTATTTGTGATCTCTGTCAAATAAATGTTAAAAATCTTTAAAAAATGTTTTTAAAAAGATGTAGATTTTAAAAAATGACTATTGCAAAATACTCAGAACCACACACAATATATATCCTGCATCTAGAATTTTAGAATCAAGAATTTTGGAAAGCCAGGTCATGCTCAAAAGTTAGTATATTTTTTTAAAAGTGTATTAATTCGTAGTAAGAAGTGGCTAGCCTTAAAAATCTTTTTTTTTAAAGACTTATTTATTTATTTGTCAGAGAGAGTACAAGCAAGGGGAGCAGCAGACAGAGGGAGAAGCAGGCTGAGCAAGGACCCCAATTCGGAACTCGATCCCAGGACTCTGGGATCATGATCTGAGCTGAAGGCAGACACTGAACTGACCGAGCCACCCAGGCATCCCTATCCTTAAGGTGTAAAAAAAAAGAGGGGGGCATACCTGGGTGACTCAGTTGGTTAAGTGTCTACTTTCAGCTCAAGTCATAATCTCAGAGTCCTGGGATCAAATCCTGCATGGGGCTCCCAATGGGGAGCCTGCTTCTCCCTCTCCTTCTGCTTCTCCCCTCTGCACGTGCTTGCTTGCTGTGTCTCAAATAAATAAATAAAATCTTAAAAGAAAAAAAAGAAACAGCTATCTTGGAGAGCAACATTCTTTAAGTTCATATGATCTATGAATTCCCTCTTTCTCTGCAGACTGACATAGAAGCAAAATTGTAATCACATTTTTAAAAAAGAGTAGCTAATCACATTTCAGCCGGAGTGATTTTTTTCAAAGCACACATTCAACGAGATCATTCTTCCAATACTGGACATTATTCTCAGAAGAAGACAAAATCCTCAACCTACTGGCCGTTCACAGTCTGGCTGCCTTCAGTGTAGGAACTGGTTAAGAGCATAGGTTCTGCAACCAATCCTCCATGATTCAAACCCCATCCTCTATTTCTAGGCTCCAGCAGTTTCCTTATTTATATTGTGCCATAGTTTCTTCTTTAGGAAAATAGGAATAAAGGTGGTGGTTACTTTATAAGAATGTGATGAAATTAGGCGGGTAAATTACTTTCAACACCATCTGGCACCTACTAAGTGCTTAGGAAACATTATCTATTGTTGAAAACCACTCTGGGTCCGGCCACACGGGCCCTCCTTCCAGCTCTCAAATATGCCGCAAGCCATGGTCACCCCATCCTGGTGTTCTGAGCAAATGCTGGCCCTGTTTGAAGTACCCTCTTTATAGCTTCTTCCACTGTTTAACCCCAAGACACGTCCTCAGCCTCTTCAACCTAGGGTTACTTCCTCCACGGACCAAGCATCCCCAGTCCACAGTTGCCTTTATTATGTTAATATTCTCTCCTTCATAAAGTGCCTGGCTCAGGTCAGTCTTCTGTCTTGAAGAGCAGTCTCCATACTTGGCACTTTCTCCCCAAGCTTGACACAAGTCTGGCACATTATAAGCACTCCATACCGATTTGTTTGAGAAAATGTTCAGTTGATGCTTACCCTGGTCTGAAAAAAAGCTTTGGCCACGCCTGGTCTTCGAGGTGCAAAACTTGGACCATCACCTCTACCTTTGCCTCAGGAACTCTCTCTTTACCCCCCTTCCAGGGCTGACCAACCCCCTTTGATTAACACATTCTTTCTTTGCATGTGTAAATGCATTTGCCTAGGTTTCTTCAGAGTCTTCTAGGGTGTAAGAAAATTTTGCATTTCTATGCTCTATTTTAGTCGTTGTTTTTAAAATTTTGCTCTCAGTGGGTATCTTATTTCTCTCATTTCCAAGTTCTGGCAGGGGTGGGGTGCATGAGAGTTGTTTCTTTATATTTTTCTACTATTGACAACACACCTGAAACAGGATTCTATCTCCCAATGGAGATACCCTGGTGTTTTGTATGAGATGAGCCCATGCTCACCTTCCTGCAGGAGTTCTCTACTTTCCACACTGAACTCATCCTACAGCCTAAACTCTACACCAGCTCCATGGGCCTCTCCCAGTCTACTCACTCACTTCCCTGGCAGGGTCCTAAGATAGAGCCCAATGGATACTCTCTACAGCGGAAGAGACACTAGATAGCTATACAACTCCACTTAATTAATGGACATCAAGTATGTTTTTTGATAAATGCAGTTCGGCACTGCTCTGGGGATTAATTATTGCCTTAAATGGAAATAATAAAATTGACCCAAAGACGAGAGTAATAAACACAGGAAAGTTGTCATCACCACTACATATTTGTGTTGTACAAGGAGGCAAATGCAAACCCTCAAGTCAGTACTGGGCAAAAGTGACTGCAGTTGTGAACGTTCCATCCAATTCTTATAAAGCCTCTGTCAAAAAGGCTCATTTCTACGTTAGCAAAAATAATTGGGTCTACAACACGTCTTGAAACCCCAGAAATCTGAAAAGCATTGCTCTGGGTTTTTGATGTGGAGATCTGGCTTAGGCCAGAGATGTGTGCAGAAATGCCACAAGAAAAGGGCTTGTCCAATCCAATGCCGAATTTAGCAGAACGTAAGAAAGAACACAAAACTCAGGTTGAAGAAAGCCTCTCCCCAGGATATTTCTCATCCTTTATTTTTACCCCAGATCCAAGACTTGTGGTTAATTCAGATAAGCACTTGACCTTTGTGGGTGCTTATCCAAAGTCAACCTTCCCGTGTCTGAGGGTCACCTGTAACTCATTAATCTCAGTCTCTTATTGTTTTGCAGGGATGTCTGTTCCATTTAAGATATAAAACTCCTATACAGATAACATGGTAGGTTAATGCACTCACCTTTCATTCCCTGATTGCTGGGTTCACACCAAACTCAATTCTGTTATGAGTAAGAATTGTGTTTTGATACGTTCCCTGTCCCCAGGAGCCATTTGTCTACAGGTCTTCAAATCCTAAAAGGATGTTGCAGGCATCAGCATACTCTTTGGGGCCCTATACAGGAGATGCCAGGGAATAGAATGGCCCAGAGGTTACTGGGTCAAAACTGGAGGGGAAAGAACTATTTAGGGAATCTTGCTGAGTGTATGCTTCTTAGGGTGCTATCAGTCCTCTGCCGCTCTGGCCTCTGAAGATGAAAACAAGGCCATTATCACCTCTCAAAAAATTAATAAATTGCTTTATATGGAATCTAGTGCTGTCACACTGTACATTCTTCCCTAAGGCAAGCAAGGGGCTAGCAAGCAATCAGGAAAAAAGGTGCAAACTCTGCAGTTTTTTGATCATCATACTTTTCAAGGACTCTCTTGTTTATGATTTAACTTCATTCCCTCTTTCATTAGGAAATGTAAATCTATGCTGTCACCTGTGGCCCAAATGGAACTGTAAATGTAGAGGAAAATGACAACCAAGGGTTCAACTCTCTTGAAGGCAGTGGAACGTAGCGGCGGGTACACCAGCTTGGGGTCAGACAGCCAAGGACAGAATCCCAGGCCTCCTGCTTCTCCCAGCCTCAGTCGCATAGCTGCAAAATGGGAATAACTAGAGCACCTACCGCCGAGAGTTACTGTAGGAATCAAATGAGATAATGACACAGAAAGCACTCAGGACAGTTTCTGGCATATATCAGGGGCTCAGTAAGTGTTAGCTGTCATTGGTACTTACTTGCTCTGATTCATGCTGTAAAAACTAAAGGGAGGGACACCTGGATGGCTCATCTGTTAGGCATTTGCCTTCGGCTCAGGTCATGATCCCAGGGTCCTGGGATGGAGTCCAAAATCGGGCTCCCTGCCCATTGGGGAGCTTGCTTCTTCCTCTCCCTCTGCACTCCCCCTGCTTCTGCTTGCTCTCTTTCTCTCAAATAAATAAAATTAAAAAAAATAAAAGTAAAAGGATTTCTTTCTTCTTTTATTTTATTTATTTTTATTTTTAAAAGTTTTTTTTTTTAAGATTTTATTTCTTTATTTGACAGAGAGAAACACAGCTAGAGAAGGAACACAAGCAGGGGGAGTGAGAGAGGGAGAAGCAGGCTTCCCGCCACGCAGGGAGCCCGATGTGGGGCTCAATCCTGGGACTCTGAGCTCATGATCTAAGCCGAAGGCAGCTGCTCAGCCAACTGAGCCACCTAGGGGCCCCTTCTATTTTTTTTAATCAACAGCGTCCTCTCTGACCACCTGACAGGTGACAGAACCCCAAACAAATGTTTCTCATTCTTTCTGCTTTGCATGGCCACACACTCTTCCCTTCAACCCCACCCCTGCCATGTCCCTTGGATTCCAGCCCATTAAAGTGTGGAGGAGTGGCCGAGGAGTGAGGACGGGGCAGCCTACACTGCCTCACTTGATTAATTTCAGCCAGCTCCTGCAGCCAGCACCCCAGCTACCCTTGGTGTTAACAGTGAGGGGGTGCGCAAAGACCCCACTTCAGAGCAGGTAAAGGAAAAATGTCCTGACGGTACATATGACTTGTCAGCGTAATGCTGCTGCTTCTTTTCATGTTTAGTCCAAGAACCATTTCGAGAAGCCCTGCTGTTCTACCACCAGAAGGATGTGCTGGAGGATACGCGGAGACAGTTGAGAAGCAGAGTTTCTATTTATGTGGAGCAAGGCGGCCTAGATCTTTGACTAACAATAAGCAGAATATCTTTTTTTTTAAAAGATATATTTATTTATTTATTTGACACAGAGAGAGAGATCACAAGTAGGCAGAGAGACAGAGGAGAAAGCAGGCTCCCTGCAGAGCAGGGACTCCATCCCAGGACACTGGGATCATAACCTGAGCTGAAGGCAGATGCTTAACTGACTGAGCTACCCAGGCATCCCTCATTCATTCATTTAAATTTGTTTGTAGTTGCTTTCTGGCAGAGTTGAGTAGTTACAACAAAAGTTGCATGGCCCACAAAGCCCCAAATATTTACCGTATGACATTTTCCAGAAAAAGTTTGTGGATCCTTCCCTATAGTTTCTTTCCTGTTGTTTTCAGTGGAAGATGGATATATATTATTTATACTGATATCCTTCACTTTCAAGTTTCAAGCTATCGCAACGAATTGACGCACATAGGGATTTTCTCCAATAGCTTGATTTTAAGCATGAAGAATATTTGATTAACTGATAAAGAACGTGAAAAGTAGCAGCAGCTAAATGACATTGTTATTATTTCTGTGAGCAACAGTACATAGATCCTGTGACTGAATCTTCAGCCACACATCCACTTTCACTTTCTGTAGCGCTGGTGAGAGCAAACTCTGTTATTAAATACAACCTTCACAACATCTCCCAAGCCGTCTCCTCACCAATATCCCCACAGTTGTTATACTAGTTCACTTTCTTCTTATTTCTAGACCAAACCTTTGCATTACTGTCCTAAGGGGTTTTCTTGCATCTAATCTCTTCTCTAATCCATCCCATGTCACCAGAAGGAAATTCCTTACAAAAAAAAAAAAAAAAAAAAGATTGCATAGCTAATATTCCTTTTTTTAAAAAAGATTTTATTTATTTATTTGACAGAGAGAAACACAGCTAGAGAGGGAACACAAGCAGGGGGAGAGAGAGAGGGAAAAGCAGCCTTCTTGAGGAGGAGGGAGCCCCATGCGGGGCTCTACCCTGGGACTCCAGGATCATGAGCTGAGCTGAAGGCAGATGCTTAATGCCTGAGCCACCCAGGCACCCCATAGCTAATATTCCAATATCTAATTACATAGCTGCATGTCCCACCTAAAAAAAATAGGGCCATCCACTGTTTACAGAATAAAGTCAACCTTCTTAGGCTGGCATTCATGATTCTTCACAGTATATTCTTACCCGATACTGTATCCAAATGGAACCATTCTCTCTTCCCAGCACATGTCTAGTAGACCTTTTCTTCGGTCCAACCTCTGGGCCTCTGCTCATACCATTATCTTTTTTTCTTTTTTAAGATTTTATTTATTTATTTGACAGAGAGAAACACAGTGAGAGAGGGAATACAAGCAGGGAGAGTGGGAGAAAGAGAAGTAGATTTCCCACACAGCAGAGAGCCCAACATGGGCTTGATCCGAGGACCCTGGGATCATGACCCAAGCCAAAGGCAGATGCTTAACAACTAAGCCACCCAGGCACCCCCCCATACCATGATCTCTTGCCTTCAAACCTAACCCTTCCCTCCATTCCTACATATTTAAATGTTGTTTATTTTTTTAAGGCCTAAATTCTAATGCTAACTCTTTCATGAAACCTTCTGTCATACCTCAAGTTCAATAAGAACTTGAACACCTATAGGTTTTTTCTTGCCCGGCATCATTCATCCACCACTCTTTCAGGAGGAATGCATTGGTTTTACTTTGGGGATGCATGCAATCTTGAGGGGACAATAATTCGAAACGCCCTACCCTTTGGGGCGAGGGGACGAAGATGTGACATTCACTAGGCCAGTCATGAGCCATACCCTTGGCCTCCTGCAGCTCTCCTAGCTCTGGCTCTCTGCAATTCAATTTTTGAGTGATCCAAGCATGGAAAATGGCTAGAGCTCATCCATGCCCTGAAGAATCTATCCATTATTTCTGCTCACAGAAGCCTGTAACTGCTCTGCTCCAGTTCCTGACAGTGTTTGTTTCTTTGACCTGTCTTTTGGTTTTATGGAGAACTCCATATCCATCCAGTGAAGTCTTATAAAATCACTTTTAGTTTCTATTATTTGTAGGCACAAAAACACTGATAGAAATGGTGATCATTCCTTCTTCCAAACCCTCATAATATTTTACCTATACACTTCTTAGGGCTCCTAACATTCGCTATCTTGAAAAATAATTATCCCTGATACTGTTTCTTTGTCTTACACAATAGCAGTTCCCAGAATTCTATATGTGCAAAGCAAAAGGAGAAAAAGTCTAAAGGACATATCGCAAATTCTTTTTTTTTAATAAAGATTTTATTTATTTATTTGACAGAGAGAGATCACAAGTAGGCACAGAAGCAGGCAGAGAGAGGAAGAAGCAGGCTCCTCTCTGAGTAGAGAGCCCTATGTGAGCCTCGATCCCAGGACCCTGAGATCATGACCTGAGCCGAAGGCAGAGGCTTTAACCCACTGAGCCACCCAGATGGCCATAAATCGTTTTTTTTATTTTTTTTATTTTTATTTTTTTTTATTTTTTTAAGATTTTATTTATTTATTTGACAGAGAGAAACACAGCGAGAGAGGGAACACAAGCAGGGGGAGTGAGAGAGGGAGAAGCAGGCTTCCTGCTGAGCAGGGAGCCCGATGTGGGACTCGATCCCGGGTCTCCAGGATCATGACCTGAGCCGAAGGCAGTTGCTTAACCAACTGAGCCACCCAGGCGCCCCATAAATCGTTTTTTTTTAAATATTTTTTTATTTTTAATAATCTCTGCCTTCAGTGTGAGGCTCAAATTTACAACCCCAAGATTAGGAATTGCAAGCTCTATCAACTGAGCCCGCCACGTGCTCCTACCACAAATCTTTATTGAAAAAAACGGCTATTTTCTTTTTGCTTAGTATATTTTCAAAATCCATATGAGAGCAACATTTTATTAAGATGCTTACAGGGGTGCCTGGGGAGCTCAGTTGGTTAGGCATCTGCTTTTGGCTTAGGTCATGATCCCAGGGTCCTAGGATCAAGATGGAGCCCACACTGGGCTCCCTGCTCAGCAGGGAGTCTGTTTCCTCCCTTTGACCTCGCCCCTCCCCCCACTCATGCTCTCTCTCAAATGAATACATAAAATTTTAAATAAATAAATATACTTTCATTCATGTTTTATTTAAAATTAATAAAAAATCCATTTTGGGGGCACCTGGGTGGCTCAGTCGTTAAGGGTCTGCCTTCAGCTCAGGTCATGATCCCAGGGTCCTGGGATCAAGTCCTGCATTGAGCTCCCTGTCATTCGGGTGGATGAAGCTGCCAACCTTAAAAGACTGGAAGCCATCTGCAACGTCTGCGGTCCCCAGCATAATGCCTCCCATGTAATCACTGGCCAAGACACCTGTTGAATCCATAAGTGGCCCTGTCCTGGCTGGCATCATTCTTCTTTTGCCTGCTTTCCAATGAGAATTCAAAGTGCATGTTTTTCACCTAGAATTTACTTGGCTTATCACCATTTTCCAATGAATCATCATCAAATGCCCACCACTGGTCACTATTTTAAGTGCTGGGAATACATCAACGATCACGCAGGATTCCTGAAACCACAGGGCTTAGCTTCTAGTGAGATGCAGGTCTACTCACAGATGAAATCACCATACAGTCATTTACTTCCTGGCTTATTGTACGTGTAGGATCAAAAATGTTCATCTTTCTCTTGTGTCACTTCGTGTTTCTGCCTCTTCTCTACTTTTACCTCCAGCTTTAATTTGGTTTCACTTGCAAAACTTCCCAGGAGCCCAGGACTTTCTTACCTTGGAACTATGCTTCTTTCCTACTATTTCCTACTATTTCCTACTTCTGAGGTTTGAACAATCCTTCAAAAATATCAGCACACTGTTGTTGAAACTCCTGTGCAAAGTTTCTAAAGCTTAGAAATATTAGTCACATACAGCTAATATCTATCAGTCATAGAGCCATAGAACCTCAATAACATAAAATTAAAAGAGAGAGTTTCTGTTGAATCAGCATTTAATTAAATTCTGTCTTTTTAACCCAGAAATCAGGTATCTCTGATGCAGCACTAGTATCCAGTGAAAACTAAAGTCCTAGAGTGAAATTAAGCCATAATATATTCTTCTGTTTCTGATGGACCTAAATTCTTAGATTATTCATGCAAAGGAAGGAGAATGGAAGCAAAAGAATCTGATTTAAAATACCATGTACACAAAAGCCA